>JAFFST010047062.1:68219-82403 GCA_022414735.1 Noturus placidus | reverse complement strand
AAAGGTGGCGCTACAAAGTATTAACTAAAGGGGGCCGAATAATTTTGCTCGCCCAATTTTTCAGTTTTTTTATTTGTTGAAAAAGTTTGAAATATCCAATAAATTTCGTTCCACTTCATGATTGTGTCCCACCTGTTGTTGATTCTTCACAAAAAATTACAGTTTTATATCTTTATGTTTGAGGCCTGAGCAAAAGGTCGAACAGTTGTGGCAAAAGGTCGAACAGTTCAAGGGGGCCGAATACTTTCGCAAGGCACTGTATACATTACCAAGCGAATAGCACTGAGATTGCAACATATGGTTGGGTGAAAATAATTAATTCTGTTTATATTAAATAGCGTTGCTGATTAAATCCCAGTTAATATCACTGTTTATTAAATCTGCATCTCACTGACTATAAACTCTCACCACATGTTCACTGTAAGTCTTATTTGAGGTGTGAAAAACTGCTCACAGGTTCAGAAATGATGTGGATTTTGTGGTCAGTGGAAATCTCACACTCGACCTGTTTCAGAGATGCAAAAGGAGATAATGTGTTGTTCTGCCGCTTGCTAATGTGAACATAGAGTTAGTGAACACACACACGCCACACACACAATCAATAGTCGTGATGGGTTGTCAGTACCTAGGAGACGAGTTTGATTTGGTCATCGATCAACATTAGTGACACAGCATCCTGTTTTTCCCACCTCTGAGCATTGTGGAGGAAACATCTTAAACATACCTCTGTGTGTATATGTGTGCATGTGCAATTGTTGCACTTTATTCATCCTATTCACCAGACCTTCCACATTTTACAGCAAAAGGCCCATAAAATCTATTTTAAGCACTTTTATCAACCCTTTATTAACTATTTGTTAACCCTTTCTTAACTCTGTTAGAGAAATCATATTTATGGAACAGGAAACACAGCACCAGCTCCTGTACTCTGGAATTTTAATTTTACATAAATATGTGAATACTTAGTTTGCAGTACCGTGATTAAAGAGGATTTTCTCTTCTAATAAAACTCTATTCTACAGAGCCCCTGAGCAGACCTTTGGAAAAAAAAATAATAATAATAAACATAGACATTAAAAAAAGGAAAAATTTCATACATACACCAGATTTTTTTCTGAAAGAAGAGGACATGGTGTTATTATTTTCTTAGGTAATTATCATGTACTCACCACTTACTTTCTCAATGTCTTTCACAAAATAATATTTGAGAAAATTGAATATAATTTTTAGTATGTATGTTTTATTTTTGTTCTTTTGATTTAGTTTGTTTGGTTTTTTGTGCCTACCGTTCTGTTCTGTTCTGAGATTCTTCACTATCTTCCTTTTCATCTTGTAACACATTTTGATATGCAAATGTTTATGATGATTCAATTATCATAAATGAATATGCAAATCATCCAGTGACATGACTTTTAGACTTTTAGTGTCTTTTAAATGACTTTTTTTTTTCCCTGAAAAGAGGTTTAAGACAGTCACTTAAAGTCCTGACGGAAGCAATTTTACTTTCAGGTGGAGTACTGTGTCATTGTGTAATTGTCTTTTTTTTTTTGCCTTATTATTTTTGGTGTTGTTTTCAGGTTCAGGTTGATGTGCCAGTCCATCATAGCCCATAAGCTGTTTGACTACGTGGTGTTGGCCTTCATCTTCTCCAACTGCATCACTGTGGCTCTGGAGAGACCCAAAATCCTCCAGGGCAGTTTGGTACGACCCGCAAGCTAAACGCTAAGCGCTAACCGATAACAACTGTCTAATTCTCAAAGTGCAATCTGGGAACCTCCAGGGGTCTGTACAGCATAACCATGCGGTCGAGGTTTCTTTGTTTTTTGTTTTGTTCTTATATTTTGTTAGAGTTGTGGAAAACTCACCACTCATCATAATTAAAGTTATATTTATTACTGTGTCTAAAAGTAATTGTTAATTGTGCGCAATTAAATAATGAGTCTGATATTTAGTAGTTGTTGGGTTCTGGTTATAAAATAAAGGTTATAATGCAGATCTGGTGTTATTGTGCATTATAATAAAGACTTTAAATAATGACGCCTGTATGAACAAATTCACTAAGCAGCAACTCTACAGCAGAACTGTATGTCACAGTTTCTCTGATTAAATATGTGTTTATCAGGAATTTATTATTATGTCAGAGCTGACATACTGTAATGGCCATGCTCTCTGGGTGGGAGGGGCATGCTCTCTGGTTGGGACACTGGCCAATCATAGATGTCTGTGAGCTCATGCATACACAAGCGCTTTCCTCCGAGTGTATCACCTAAACCTTACATTTTGACTTGTGTACATTAACTCCGATGTCACGTAATGGAGTTGAGGACAGATGCAAATGCAGATAAGAGCTTTATCATATGAGAGACAGGCAGACAATTCTAAATCGTGAAACATAGACGTGGTCATAACTCGGCAATAGGTTAGGTGATCGGCAAACAGGTATAAACGAGGCAAAACAAGAATCAAAAATGAGGGCTAGAACAAGATCAAAACACAAAAGCTTGCTATATGGAAAACACACATAATACTTTCAAATAGTGTATTTTATGTGTGGTGTGATTGTGTCTGAGATTGGGTGCAGGTGTGTGATTAGAATGAAAGTGTTCTCGGAATTGCGGTCCCTGGCGGCCATGTTTGTAGGCCGCAGTGCAGGATGGGAAATGTAGTCACTGGTCTGCTGTGATATGACACCCAAGTACAGCTCAGGTTTTCCTCAGACTGCAGTAGTTTATGTTACCTCCATTGCTGCCTAAACTCCCTGATATTATTGTCTATAATAATATCATATTAGAATGATTTATGTAACCTGCTTCATTATTAATCCTAATGATGCTTCATAACACATTCATACAGACATTACATTCACATTTATTCATTTAGCAGACGCTTTCATCCAAAGCGACTTACAAATGAGAGAATACAAGCAAAGTGATATATCAAGCAGACAAATGAGAGATACAAACAAAGTGATTTATCAAGCAGACAAGACATTACAGGATATGATATATAGATGCACTATAACATGTTAGAAATGAAGGGATCATGTGTTATGTATTATGAATTTTATATACATGAGTATATAATGCTGATCATATCTGAGCAAAATCATACAAAGAAGTAACGCGTGTGTGTGTGTGTGTGTGTGTGTGTGTGTGTGTGTGTGTGTGTGTGTGTGTGTGGAGAGGCTATTTCTCACCATCTCTAATTACATCTTCACTGCTATCTTCGTGGGTGAGATGACTCTAAAGGTAAATGTGATATTTATGATAATGTCATGTCTCCATGAAACTGCAGTTTAAACATCATCATGAAGTGTTTCAGGATAAACACACAGCAGTTCCTCTCATTCTCCTCTCGTTCTCTTCTCATTCTCTTCTCATTCATCTCTCATTATCCTCTCATCATCCTCTCATTCTGTTCTCATTCTTCTCTTCTCATTCTCCTCTCATTCTATTCTCATGCTCCTCTCATGATCCTCTCATTTTGTTCTTATTCTCTTCTCCTTTTGTCATTCCCCTCTCATTCTCCTCTCATCCTCTTCTCATTATCCTCTCATTCTGTTCTCGTTTTCTGATCCTTCTTTTCGCATTCTCCTCACATGATCCTCTCATTCTACTCTCATTCTGTTCTCGTTCTGTTCTCCTTTTCTCATTCTCCTCTCATGATCTTCTCATTCTGTTCTCCTTCTTTTCTCATTCCCCTCTCATGTTCCTCTAATTCTCTTCTCTGTCTTTCTCTCAGGTGGTGTCAATGGGGTTATACCTGGGTGATCAGGCGTACCTGCGCAGCAGTTGGAATGTCCTTGATGGTTTTTTGGTTTTCGTCTCGTTGATTGACATTGTGGTGTCGATGGCGGGCGGAGCTAAGATCCTGGGGGTTCTAAGAGTTCTCAGGCTTCTGCGCACACTCCGCCCTCTCAGGTATGGAAGAGGAACTGCAGGAGATGAAGAGGATGTAGCAGTACACTCTTAAAAACAAAATATTTCCTTAAGGCTCTTTGACTATTTACAGTTATTCATGTGGATAAATAGTAGATAAATACTAAGAAAGTTTAACTAAAGCATAATTATTTGCTCCTTCGGTGCAGTGGCGTGGTGATGTATCGATAAGAACGCATTTTTCTCTTTGTGTATTTATTTATTTGTCTTTTTCTTAGGGTTATCAGTCGAGCTCCAGGCCTCAAGCTCGTAGTGGAGACTCTGATTACATCTCTGAAGCCCATCGGGAACATCGTTCTCATCTGCTGTGCTTTTTTCATCATCTTTGGTATCCTTGGAGTCCAGGTAGAGAGCCTGAGGACTTCTTCTCTTTCTCTTCAGCTATCTTCTTCATCCTTCCTTTTGTTTATTTTCCTGCTTTACAGTTACATTTATGCCGCTTTCACTCCATAAATGCCACTTTGATTTGATTTGAATTTATCTTTATACTGTATTTTTCACCTCTTTATTTCTTGTGATTTGTCCATTTTTTTTTCCTCTCACATTGCTCTGTTTTTTTTTTATTATTCATGCCTGACTTTGACAAGGTTGTCAGAAATGAAAAAAAAAAATAATCTGTGCGATTCTGACTTACTCAATTTGGTGTTTCTGTTTCACCTTGACAGCTTTTCAAAGGAAAATTCTTCCACTGCCTGGGTCTGGATGTCAGAAACATCACCAACAAGTCTGACTGCCTGCTTGCCAATTACAAGTGGGTTCATCACAAGTACAACTTCGACAATCTGGGACAGGTGAGCTCCATTCTCACGCTCTTTACTTCAACTAACATTGCTTTTTTTTTTATGTCTCATTCACTTCCAAAAACATAAACATCCATCATTTATTTTCTTTTTTTCCCTTTCTTCCAGTGAAGGTCACTTTACAAAGTAACAATATTATCATTTAAAAATTATTAATGAATTTTAAAAATACATTTCATAATAATAATTTTCTAATTTGTAAAATAATCTTATTACAATTTTGTAAATAATAAATAACAATTGAAATTTTCAAAGATTTTTATACATTTTAAAGTAACACTGTTATACTTTGTTAAGTGACAGTTATAATTTGTAAAGATTTCATCATATCTAAAGTAACAATGTTACAAACTTTTTAACATAACCATGTTGTTGTGTAAATAATAATGTGATGATAATAATAATAATAATAATAATAATAATAATAATAATAATAATAACAATAATAATAATAATTGTCAAAAGTACGTTCTGTCCTAACTTTTCCTGCAGAAACTCTGACATTATTATTGTTTTGCTTCTTCCAACCCCCCCCCCCCCCCCGGCCCCCCATAGGCCCTCATGTCCCTGTTTGTCCTCGCGTCCAAGGACGGTTGGGTCAACATCATGTATCACGGTCTGGATGCAGTCAGTGTGGACCAGCAGGTACATGTTCTCTGTCAAAACCCTCCTCATGGTGCCATCACTTTACACTTGCAAAAACTAGGACTCCAGCTCCCACATCGTTAACTTAAATAAATTCCCGTCCTGGGGAATAGAATCCAAAATACAGACCAAACCTTAAATTGCCTTTAATAAAACTATCTTTTTTTTATATTGCACTTTTCAATATACATATACATATATATATATATATATATATATATATATATATATATTAGTTTTATTTCTTTTTTTCTCCCTATTTTGTGTTATTTTTATTGTCTTTTATTTTCTCTCTTCACCAGAAAAGTGTGCACATGCTGGTGTTCTGTATTTGTAGTTATCAAATAGTATCACGTCTGTAAACATGCAATTTTTTGCAAAAAATCTTCTCCTGCTGTTTCCGTCTAGAAAAATAATAACAACCTGATTATTTTCCCGTCTCCTTTCTTCTCCACACTTTTCACCAAATCATCTATTTGCGTGATCAGAAATTGGAAACTAAACACTGTGTAATTTTCCTCCTCTGAGCTCTGGGTTGTATTGAAGCCATCAGTAGTTTTCTCTCATAAACGCTGCAGTACCTGATTTGGACTCAACCTCTGATCACTGATGTGGTAACCAGCCGAATATCTCACACACCTCACTTCATCTCACAAAAATTCAACCAATTTCCACCACTATTTACCATTCTACTCTCCCCTCAGCTTCAAATTTGATCAGATTGGATCGCGGCATGAACCTCTGTGTGTTATTACATCTCTACTCCGCTTTTCCATCTTACCGCTCTGTTTTTCTGCTCGTTCTTTTATTAGCCGATCATCAACAACAACCCATGGATGCTGCTGTACTTCATCTCCTTCCTCCTCATCGTCAGTTTCTTCGTGCTCAACATGTTCGTGGGTGTGGTGGTGGAGAACTTCCACAAGTGCCGACAGCACCAGGAGGTGGAAGAGGCCAAAAGAAGGGAGGAGAAGCGACTCCGGCGCATGGAGAAGAAGAGACGGAGTAAGAAACTAGTTGCAGTGATTTTTTTTTTTTTTATATGAGACTTTTCTGCTAATTAGAGATTTTTTGGAAGGTTCCAAAACAAAGTTCTTCATTATCCAATGAACAACCTGTATGTAGAACCCATAAGGATTTTTTCATTCAACACCAGTCCTCAGAGGTTCTGTTTTGAAACCCTACAACAAAGTGGGGTTTTTTTTTCTGAACCATTTTTTGGAAGCTAAGAACAATTACTTCTCCAACAAACCCTTAAAGAACCTTTTTTTTCCTAAAAGTGCACATTCTTAAAATAGTTAGAACCCTTAAGATACTCCGGATGCCACCCCACAGGGCTCATTAAAGGTTATATGTAGAACGCTACAATAAACTGTTTTATTAGAAATACTGTGGTTCCTTGTAGACCCTTTTTTGGAACATAAGAACTCTTAATTAGCCAAGCAACGATTAAAGAACCCTTGAACAACCTTTTTTTGTATAGTGTGTGTATTATCTCTAAGTGTGCAGTGCAAAATTCTAAATTATTGCTAATTATTTTCATATCTAGAACTTAATATCTAGAACGTTGTTACTTGGCACACTATTAGAATGAAAGGGTTTGTTAAGGGTTCTGTAAGGGTTCTGGCTCAATGTAGAACCATTTCTGATTGGAAACCAGTCTGTTTTAGGGTTCTGCAAAGAACAAAGGACTACTGAAGAATACTTAAGAATCATAATATTCTAAGCACCTCTGTTGACAATGCGGTCATTTTATTTATTCTAACTCCACCCCTTTTTTATAATGCTAATCAGTTTACACCCACACTGTTGATCACAAACATGCAGAAAATATTTCACACACATTATTTCTGAATTTTGTGAAATTTCAACACAATAACAGCTATAAATGTAATCACAAGAGAAATTATATTTAATTACAGGGATTTAATGCCACAGACATTGGTAAGATAAATAAAATTTCTGAGAGTTGTTGATTTTATTAAATTATTATTATTATTATTTCATGTTGTTTGTCTTTATTTTATTTTAGAAGCCCACAAGTTGCCGTATTATGCCAGTTACAGTCACATCCGCCTGATGATCCACAACCTGTGCACCAATCACTACCTGGACCTCTTCATTACCTTCATCATCTGTGTGAATGTGGTGACCATGTCTCTGGAGCACTACAGTCAGCCTCATGTGAGTGTGTGTTCTACTGATCTCATTAGAAACTGTTTGTTAGAACAGGAACAGATTTGATTTCATCATTTATTAAAACAAACAGCAAATACATTTCAGTGATCTTTCAGGAACACAGATACTGTAGATATACAGTACTGTTTGAGAAATGCTCTGACACCGCGGTGCTGTTAAATCCTGCATCCTGATTAGTCAGAAGACATTGAATAGTTGATTACATTGTGTTTTCTATAGTAACAGCCCATTCACAGGGCCTCGTATGGCACATAAACAGTATGTAACATGCACGGAAGGAGTCTCCAGTGTCAGCACTTTGTAACAGTCAGAAGTAAAGCTGTAACTCTAAGTTTTCTGATATCAGAAGATACACAGAATGAAATAAATGTGAAGAACACACATTACACACAATCCCAATAGTATTCACGTTCTAGAGATTATTTCTGCTGCAGTATATTTTTATTCTCTCATTTTCATTGCCCTCTCTCCTTCTCTCCTTCTCTCCCTCTCTCCTTCTCTCCCTCTCTCCTTCTCTCCTTCTCTCCCTCTCTCCTTCTCTCCTTCTCTGTCTCTCTCTCCCTCTCTCTCTCTCTCTCTCTCTCTCTCTCTTCTTGCTCTCAGTCTCTGGAGATCACTCTCAAGTACTGTAATTATTTCTTCACCAGCACCTTTGTGCTTGAGGCCGTGCTGAAACTCATCGCATTTGGCTTCCGACGCTTCTTCAAAGACAGGTACAGCACGCACACTCACACACGCACATGCTGCGCACACACACACACAGAAAGTGTACTGACTGCCAGATTCTCTGCCTATTATTCAGACTCTCTAATGGGTTTAATGGAATAATTACTTGAATTTCAAACTTGTCATCATTTGACATACTCCTGTATGTTTTTGTATTTGCTTTATTTGTACAATGAATTAGCGTTTGTACTTTTTTTTTTTTTTTTTGCTTAAACTGGTTGCTTAGTAACAGTATTTAGAGTGGTTTTGTTTGGGCCTAGGAGTAACTTTAATATACTGTATCAGCTATAACTTAAAGAAGAAGAGGAACTAAACTGTCTTGTGTATAAGAGGAATAAAACACTCTGGGACATGCTGCTATAACAAAATAATCAACTTCAGGTAGAAAACAGTAAGTCTTCTTTATCAATCATAGCTCTGTGTGTGTGTGTGTGTGTGTGTGTGTGTGTGTGTGTGTGTGTGTGTAGGTGGAATCAGTTGGATCTGGCTATAGTTCTGCTCTCGGTGATGGGCATCACACTGGAGGAGATTGAGATCAGCGCCGCTTTACCCATCAACCCCACCATCATCCGCATCATGAGGGTTCTGCGCATCGCTCGTGGTTAGTGTACATCACACACACACAAACACACACACACACACAACAAACACACACACACACACACACACACACACACACACAGACACATGTCGCTTTCATCTCCGATAATAGATTTCTGTCCAAAGCATCTTGTTTCTGGAGGAACTGTATGTTATTACAGACTCCCGAGCCCTCACACTTATTATTGTCATACACCTGCATTGTAATTTTATATATATTTCCCGTGAGCGTGTCTCAGTTCAACCTGCAGTGGCTCATCTAACGAACTGTCCTCCAGCTGATAACGTGAAAAGAAAGGGCGAAGTGGTGCTGTAGAGAGCTGTAGTACAGAGCTCCTCTGTGAATATCGATCCAGAGTTCATTAGAGCAGGAGTGTGTGATTTATTCCGCTCAGTCTGAGAGATAATTAATGCTCAAGATGATTAATGACACCAGCGTGTGGTCCAGCCCTCATTCTACAGATCTACATTCTGTCTGAAGCTAATTATAATTATTATTAATGAGGCATTTTGTAAATTGTTTATAGACTGAATAATCACTGCAAAGATTCCTCAGAAAAAAAACACTATACCTATTTACTATAACATCACTGGCTGAAAAGAACACACACAAAAACTATTTAAATATTAATTTCTTTACTTTATTTGCACACGACATCATTTATGCAGTCATTTTTAATTTAATGCTCACCATACACTGTTCTATTTAGTAATAAATATAACAAATGAATGGCAACTCATTCATTGTTTCTAATAAACACCCCCTCGCCAGAAAAATGAATGAATCGTGAGTGAACAACTGATTTTCATGATTCCAATCTCTAAAAAGAATTGCTTTGCACATTACTGTGATTTGAATCACATTCAAAATTATTTGAATCACTAAAGAGAATCACTACAGTGTTACTTGACTAAAACATTTGCCTTACTTTAGGGTAATGAACTAAATTATTCAAATTGCTAAAAAGAATAATTATTAAAGAATTGATAAATCATTAGAATTGCTTTAGTGAATTGAATTTAATGATTCAATTCTCTAAAAGAACACAATAGGTGCTCAATAGAACAAAATAATTCGAATCACTATAAAGTTGAATAATGAATAATGTTAGTGTACTGAACAAATTGATTTGAATCACATAAAAGAATCATTATGAAAGTAACTCACTATAATATTTGAATAACTAATGAATTAAACAAATTACTCAAATCACTAAAAAGCATCATTATGAAAGTAACTTACTATAATATTTAATAACTAATGAATTGAACAAAATGATTCGAATCAATGAAGAGATTCATTATAAATGTGACTCACTATAAATTTTTTATATTGTTAGTGTACTGAACAAAAATATTCGAATCACTAAAAAGAATTATGCTCATCACTATTAATGTGACTATAGCATTATAATATCTTTAGTGAATTGAAATAAATGAGCTGAATCAATAAACCTTCTAGGTAACATTGTGCAGATTCATTTTTATTATGATGTCAAACCAGATAGAATACAAATCAACGGTTGTTTATTGTTAAACATGTTGTTTATTTTACAGTAATATTATAACTAAGATAAAGTGTTATGACCCACTGTAGTCCTAATTTCCGCTGCAGACCTTTAAATTAAGAACACACGCGGCATGTAGTGGCAGGTTTATGCATTTTAGACTGGCACTTGCACTCAGCTTGTTGTTTATAAACCTCATTGATGCTTTAAACGATTAAATGATCAACAGCATTGTGCTAGTTTTGTGAATTAGCATTACAATTTGAGAATGTTGTGCATTTAGCTTGCTCTTGTAACTCATCTTTCTGTGTAATTAGCATCACTTAGCCATGCTGTTAGCACATTAATAGTAATTTTTTTATGTAGTTTCATTTTAGCTCCAGCTGCAGAATATCTGTATCAGTTGAGAAGGGGTGTGTGTGTGTGTATGCGTGCATTAGGAACCTTTTATTCAGCTCGCTTATTTATAGTAACATTATTAAATTTGTGCTTTATTAAACTCTGGGGAAGGTATAGGTGAAGCGTTTGAGTGACCTGCAGAGCAATTTTAATCGCATCATATTTTACACGTCGGCTGAGTTCACTCACTTGACTCGAACACTTGTGAATCATGAAATCATGGTGCCCAAGGGGAACGAGCAACTCTTCTTTATTTTGCCAAATAGAAAAATGTTCTGCCTGGTGTTTTCCCTTGTTTCCCGATGTGCACATCCCTCTCGTGTTCTTTTGTGTCTCAGTTTTTTTATTTTAAAAGAGGAATCTATATATAAAATGGACGTTTTATTGTTCAGGTGGGAAATCTCGGCCTCCTCTTTATGCTGCTCTTCTTCATCTACGCTGCATTAGGAGTGGAACTGTTTGGAGAACTTGGTAAAAAAAAACATTTAAGTACTTTTATTTCTTGATATTGTGATGTCATAATCTATCCCACTGTCGCATAATATTATTTTATATAACTGCAAGGTACCTACATCAAACACAGAATTGTTGGTTGTTGGATATTGTCCTGTTAAAGAACCTTTGAAGAACCCTTCCCATCCCACAACAGTTTAGTTAAATCTTAAATTCCTGAAGGTTTTAGATATTAAAAAGAATATACAGAACAGTAAATTGTGCATACACTTAATACATAAACTCTTGGAAACAGTGGGCTCTTCAAGGGTTCTTTAAGAATTCATAGGATAATTAAGGGTTCTTACAAAAATGGGTTCTACCTTAAACTTTAAGCGTTCCCACAGAGGGTTCTAGATTTTTGAGTGTGTTCAGCATTTCGTTTACATGTGATGGTAATTGGGTTCTTTAATTAAGGGTTCTTTAATGATTTATTGGATAATTAATGGCTCTTACCCTCCTTACTGGTTCTGCAAGGAACCCTTTCTGAAAGTTAGACACTCTGCTCTAGGGTTCTACATAACTTATATGGAACCCTAGAGGGGCAACAAAAAACCCTTAAGGATTTTATGCACCGTTTTTTCTTCACCGTTTTTATACATCGTTTTCCTCTTCAGGGTTTATTGACTAATTTAGGATTTTTAGCTTCTATTAAGGGTGCTGCTTGATAGGTCAACACTGTCATAGGGTTCTATGTAGAGAATTTAAAAGTTCCCCATATGGACAAGTGAAGATAGGCGTAAAGTTTTGCACATTTTTGCGGAAAGGGTTCTTCAACCGTTCACTGGACTATTCAGGGTGTTTTTTTTTTTTTTTAATAATCAGTTCTACTAAGGATCCTTTCTGATTGTTACATAGCAGACTCGAAACGGACGCAAGTGCAGATCAAAGTCTTTATTCCAAACACAAAGTCAATAAACATGAGCAGAGATACGCAGTCCGAAGCATGAAACGCGATTCAAGGCATCAAACCAAAACAGGACATGGGAGGAAGACCGCTTAGCATTAAGGTGGCTAACACATACATGGAGTCAACCATTTAACTAGAACCGAGGCATGAAACATGAACCTAGAACAGGACATGGAAACACTACCGTGTAGCACAATAACACATTTACACAACTAATACTGTGCAACGTGCGCTGCAACACGAGGGCTTTAAATAACAAATGTAATTTACCTTAAACACTGACAGCTGGTAACAATTAATACACACCCTAATGACTAAACAAGGAGGAAACAGAACAGAAATAAACGCACGTGTCCATTTTAAACAATGTCTCCATAGTTCATACGTAACCCGCAAGCATGTGCTCGCTCTGGTTCGTGCATGCGCGCGCCCTCCGGCTTTCCATGCACGGTGCCGCTGCAACGCCATCTGCCGGTGAAATCGTGACACTGATAAGAAAGTGCTTTTTAATATGGTTCTATTGTAATCTTCAACGGTTCACCCAGAGGGACTGAAGAACCCTTACAGACTCTAAATAATTTGAGAGTGTACAGCTTTCTCTAAGGGTTGTTTTATGGGTTCATTTTTTAGCATTCAAAAAAATTATAAGTAAAAACTTTTTCTGATAGAAAAAATAGCCTTTAAGGGTTTTCCCTGAGGAAGAGAGTGTACCCATATTTCTGACCGCAATATAAAATCTTAAATTCACATCCCCACATTCTTCTGAAGTGTTAAGAATGTACTCACAGTGGGAACAGAGAACATCAGTACCAGGTGGCTTAATGGGAGCTATGTTTTGGTTCTTGATCATTGTGTGTGTTACAGTGTGTAATGAGGATTATCCGTGTGAGGGGATGAGTCGGCACGCCACCTTCGAGAACTTCGGCATGGCATTCCTCACGCTCTTCCAAGTGTCCACGGGTGATAACTGGAATGGCATCATGAAGGTAACGCAGTGTTCTCTTTTGGGTTTTTTGTATTTCCCAGTATTTTAGTCTGATGACAAAAAATGCTTATCAGATCCACGGCTCATGGTATCGGACATCTGAAGTGCGATTGTGTTTTGACTGATCGAAGGTATAATTTCAACATGAGCTGAAAATATCAGCAAACATTTGTGTTTGAGTTTGGTGCTTTTACAATCTCAACATATTTCAGGTGAGATGTGATTTCCTCTGTCAGGAAATATCAAAAAAAGAATAATATCTTGGAAACTTTTTTATTGAAAAAAGCACTTTTCACACATACACTTCATTTCTCTTTATCTATATTTTTTGCTTCTTTCTGAATCACCCACTTATCAGTTAGAGCAAGAAAGCAGGAAAGAAGAGCGATACAAAATATTATTTTACTTCTGTCTTTTTGCACACAATTCCTTAATTAAGGACACAGCTATATTAAAATAATACATTTATTAATAAGAATATACTTTTAGTTTAAAATACTCAACAACAACAAAAAACAAAAGTGCAAAAATTATCATTTGATCTTGTAATAAGATAATAAACATATACAGTGGTGTGAAAAAGTGTTTGCCCCCTTCCTCATTTCCTGTTCCTTTGCATGTTTGTCACACTTAAGTGTTTCGGAACATCAAACCAATTTAAACAATAGTCAAGGACAACACAAGTAAACACAAAATGCAATTTGTAAATGAAGGTGTTTATTATTAAAGGTGAAAAAAAAATCCAAACCATCATGGCCCTGTGTGAAAAAGTGATTGCCCCCCAGATCTGATAACTGGTTGGGCCACCCTTAGCAGCAACAACTGCACTCAAGCGTTTGCGATAACGTGCAATGAGGCTTTTACAGCGTCCTGGAGGAATTTTGGCCCACTCATCTTTGCAGAATTGTCCTAATTCAGTTACATTAGAGGGTTTTCGAGCATGAACGGCCTTTTTAAGGTCATACCACAACATCTCAATAGG
>JAFFST010047062.1:33602-46337 GCA_022414735.1 Noturus placidus | reverse complement strand
CCATTCCATTGTAGATTTTGCTTTATGTTTTGGATCATTGTCTTGTTGGAAGAGAAATCTCCGTCCCAGTCTCAGGTCTTTTGCAGACTCCATCAGGTTTTCTTCCAGAATGGTCCTGTATTTGGCTCCATCCATCTTCCCATCAATTTTAACCATCTTATCTGTCCCTGCTGAAGAAAAGCAAAATTCTGTATCCAAATCCGGCTTTAAACTTCTTCACAACAGTATTTCGGACCTGCCTGGTGTGTTCCATGTTCTTCATGAAGCTCAGAAGCAGGTGCATTTATACGGAGACTTCACTTACACACAGGTGGATTCTGTTTATCAACATTAGACATTTAGTTCAACATTGGATCATTCAGAGATCCTCACTGAACTTCCGGAGAGAGTTTGCTGCACTGAAAGTAAAGGGGCTGAATAATTTTGCTCGCCCAATTTTTCAGTTTTTTATTTGTTGAAAAAGTTTGAAATATCCAATAAATTTTGTTCCACTTCATGATTGTGTCCCACCTGTTGTTGATTCTTCAGAAAAAAATTACAGTCTTATATCTTTATGTTTGAGGCCTGAAATGTGGCAAAAGTTCGAACAGTTCAAGGGGGCCGAATATTTTCGCAAGGCACTGTAGGAGTTAAAGTGAATTTTTATGTAATCATAGTTCATGCCTACTTTTGTTAATGGTATGTACTCTCCTTTTCTCTGTTTTCTTAGTATGCATCTCACAGTGACTCATCCCTGGCCACAGGCAGCTCAGAGGGAAGTCTGCAGACCACGATGGAGGAAGGGCTTAGCTTCAGTGTCTCTTCATCACAGGAGCCTAACAGAGGACTTTCCACAGAGACTCTGAGACCAGCCTTTGACCTCAATGCTAATAGAGGGGTCCAGAGCAACTGCCAGGGTTCCATAGACCCCTTACATGGCTCCGACAAGGCCGGCAACAGCGAACAATTATCAGAAACACTGAGCAGCCTTTCTTTAACATCACTGCTCTCACCGAGCTCTCTGGTGCCCCCACTGGTCAAGAAGAGCAACAGCACTGGAAGTTTGGCCCAGGGTAAAGAGGGAAAGGAAGGCAAAGGGGTAAAGGAAGGATCAGAGGGAGTGCAACTGGTTAATCTACGGGTTACTGGAAAGGAACTGGGGAAAGCATCGGAATTTCAAGGGGAAAGCACTAGTCAAGTAAGAGTGGCAGGCTTGAGGAAAAACAGATGAAACACTCTTTTATGGCATTCCACTTTAAGCGGTCTACAACTTTTCCTCTCCGTGTTTTTGTTGCATTTTTCTGCGCGGAGACATTCAAAGTTGGACACGTGATGTTCCATGTTAAGAACAAAAAAAGAACAAATCCCGATCTAGCACTGTCTCTCTCTTTTCATCCGTGGCCTGATCCTGTTTTCTATTTTGCTCATGAGAGACGAGCTGGATCCACTCCAAAATGCACATCTGGCCCTCCAGAGCAAAAGAAGCAGGGGACAATACTCTACAAAACAACCACCAAATCCTAAATCCTGATGGTTGAGGGAGTTCAAATCAGGATGTCCAAATGCAAGAGCAGTAGGATGTAGCGGTTTCGTTTATGTTTTGGTAAATTAAATGAGTCAAAATGCAAAATTGAAAATATTTATTGAAAAATAGGTAGTGATCTTCAAAGACTACAAAGGCATTGCAAGAACTTTTGCATCTTGTGGAAAGGGCATGCAAGTGCAGTTGAGAAGAAAGTTTTTGAGAGGGCTGAAAAAATCCAAGCTATATTTAGCAGCATTGTGCACACAAAGTAAATGCTTGCATGCGTCTGCGCGTGTGCGCATATTTGTGTGTATGTGTATTTGAACCTCAATGCATTCTCATTGTTTTGTAGAATGCAAAACATAGGGCCAATATGAGAGGCTTGTCTTAAGAGCGATAAAATGGAAAAATATGTAATCGCTGTCTTAGAAAAGGAGCAAAAAAAAAAGAAAAAAATATTTTGCATGACGGCATCTCTTTACAGACAACTTGAAATTTTGACACACACACAGATCCGTATGATGATGTCAATGCCGGACGATAGCAGTGTGATTTTTACTGAGATATTTTTTATAAACAGGTCAGCTGTAATGGAAATGAGGAAAGTACATTGTTATTGTTGCCTTGTCCTCATCCCAGCCCTACTGTTTCTCTGTCAGATTTTAAATTGTTTCCTGCAAGTGACTTCCAAATTTATAACTCGGGTAACAAGAGGGTATTTTGTATACGGGAAGAAATAGACCAAGCAAAGAAGAAGAAGAGATGCTTTTGAATTTGTCAACAAGACAAGTAGGATTAAGCAGCTCTTGCATCACTCAACCGGAAAAATCATGAAGGAACCGTGCCTGAATTATTTGAAAGAAGTTTTGAAAATATTGCCAGAGCTTTAATTTGAGTGTCATATGACATAACTAGGTTTATTAGATTTGCAACAGATCCACTTATTTGAGCATTACTCTTCTCTGGCCTGGTCTGTTACTGGACTGCAGTAGGATGCTTCATATTACTATTCCTTGAATTTTATAATTGCACTCATTCGCTCTATCGTTAGCGAGCTTAGATCATCCAGCCATTTGGCTCATGTACAAAAACGGAACATATTTTAAACCTATAAGTATGGCACTCAAAATACTCAAGAGGAAATTACGTTTTAGTGTAGTCCTACCGTAGCACTTGGTGTCCCTGATGTGTTTCGTTCTGTTTATAGAATTCAGGTGATTATTGAAAAATGTTTGGCTTGACCTGTTCACCAATTTCTTTTTGATTGGTAGTAGTTTGTCTGTCCATAATGTGGCGATGTCATCAAGTGACCACTGTACAGTATATCAATGGTGTTGTGGTTTAGTCAAGACTACATTAGTTCTCGTCACAGTGCTCGACACAGTGTTAGCTTTAGGTTTAAAGTGGTAGGTTTAAAGAATTTATTTCATTAAAAACAAAGACATAAATATGAAGGGCTTTCTCACTTTCCAAGATCATCTTGGAGATCTGAAGACAAATCTGCTGTCAGTGGACCAGACAACAAATGGGAACCTGACGATTCAGCAATAAAGTGTAGCTTTGTGAATGCCCTACGTCTAAATATGATGTTATTTCATTATAATAGAATAGTGTACATGGTGAACATAGCTTTGGGGGCCAATCAGAACACACCATTTCTCTTTATTTGATAGGACTAAATGAATCAATAAGGTCATTTAGAACTCAGGGTCTTGGAACACACCACTAAAGAAAGACCTGGATTTTCAGACAGGAGTGAGGAAAAGAAAAAAAATTGTAAGCTTACATCAATGCATCATGAACATGGCACAACACTTTCTGGCTCTCAAAGTTAAATAGATTAACCCTGTCTACATTTCAAAATGTGTCTCTGTTACAAACGAGAGTAGTGTGGCGTAAGAATCAAGTTTTTAAGTAGATTCGACTAGAGATGTGCACAGGACTGTATTTTAAACCCAGTCCCACCTGCTCCTGAAGGAATTCTGCTATTCCCAAAGGAATTTTGAACAATTCCATCTGCTCCCATAGACAGTCTTCACTAATTCTGTCCCAGAGGTATTCCAACTATCCTGTTCACTCCCACGTACACACATGACCAATCCATTTAACTCTTAAAGGACTTCTGATCAATCCCACTCACTCCCACAAAAAAGCTTGACCAACCCACCCACTCCTACAAAAACGCTTTACCAATCCCACAAAAAAGTTTGACCAATCCAACCCACAAAAAAATTCTGATCAGTCACATCCACTCATGATGAAATTCTGATCAATCTTGCACACTACTAGATACATTTGAGCAATCCCACCTGCACTTGTTGCAAGCTTGACCAATCGTACCAACACCTGCTGTTATTATGTTTGTTTGTACCTGCCTGCAATATTTTCTAATGAACCGAGTAGGTTTTGGTGCCCAAAATACAAACCAATTAGTAATTTAAATCACAGAGACCCTGACAAGGATAAAGCAGTTACTGAAGGTCAGGAATGAACATGCAAGCACAACTCTGCATCCAATACACTTTCACATTAAACAATGAGAGATTCATAGCTGATAGTTCACTCCTGCTTGCATGGGAGTCAAAACCAACTGCTCTAGCAATATTTTTTTCCTGATGCACACCTCTAGTTTCACCTAATGAAGCCATGTTTGCTGAAGTTTGCATTTTTTTTTTTGTCTAATAAACATGATCAAGGTGGAACCAGAAAAATGGTTTACTAAGTACCTATTAAGATTATTAAGAAGTACTAAATTATACATTTATACAGTTGTCTATAATAAGAATCTCAGCACACTAACATCAGTACATGCTTCATTTTGGGTTTTGTGCTGCAAAAACTCCGTTCAAATGAATGACAATTCTCAGAAAGGAAGCTAACTTGACAGTCCTAAACTTAACTGTCCGTAACGTTAACGTGCTCAGCAATTCTGAAAAGCATTTCAATTTTGATAAACTAATGAACAGATATTTGATAACTGATTGAGATTTGATTACATGATTGCAAAAAAACTTTGATAATACATAATCTGGAAATCTGAACAGATCCCAGTAGACTATATTAGAGTGTCATGTCATGTTTATGAAGGCCTATGTAGGTTTAATGTCTAACAGTGTCGAGTATTAGACGAGGTTTTATTGAGCACTCGAAGCTGGACGGACTCGCCACTGTACCATTACTGAGCTTGAACGTGTGTACTTATAACTTTGTATATTGATCTGCATGTGTGCTATGCTACCAATGACTATGAAACCTTCATGCACAGTTTTCCAGTTTTTTTTTAGGGGTGAGAAAGATTTTTTCCATTTTGGATGCACTCCATTTTTTTTCACACCCTAGAAGTCTTCCTTGAGTTATTTGGAGCTAAAGTGGTGTTGGTGTTCAAATCTACACTTGTAGATGTGTGTTTTTTATTGACACGACTTGTCCAGTCATCATCATGTGTAGCTGTGATTGATACCTGTCAATCAGCTGCTCGTCATAACAGTCATGTCCATTCTGATTCTGTCCCTGTTCACCCAGCACACTTTCAGCATCCCCTTAACTTATTTATTCAAAGCTTTCTGTTCTCATTACCTCTCACTCTTTGTTATTTATTTATACCTTTCCCATATGTAGTCAGAACTTCCTGTTTTCAGTAATGCTCACTCTTTCTGTTTATTTGATGTTCGTTGTTTCCTACTTGTTCCATATTTCTTTAGAGCTTCCTACTCTGTCTTATGAACTCTCTGACTTTATTTAAGTTTTTTTTTGTCTCTGCCCTGCTCATGGCAAAGTTTTGCATATTTCTATAGACGTGTAATTACTTTTTTCACTAGTTTTCTACTTCCTGTTTCCTGTCAGTGCTTTTTTTTCTTAGTTCTGACCCTTGCCTGTTCTCCTTGGGTCCCCCACCCCCAGACCCCCTTACCCCAGCCTGTGTTTTGAACCTTGCCTGGTGTATCCATAAGATTATTGGAATAGCCCAAATAAACACAACTCTAATTCTTTGCACTTGCATCGTGGACTTCACTTTTACACTTGCATTTTTTAAGTACAATTTTAATACTAGCTGGGTGATTTCATCTCTACAAATGTTGTTATGTTGTTGTTATGCTTAGTGTGGCACCCAATGAAATTTGAGAAGAGACTGAGTTTGATGACCAGGTTAGGTTTACCACTCTCTACTCTGCAGATTTTGTCTGCACTCTCAGATAAAAGGGTTCTTGAAGTGTCTTTTAAGGATTCATTAGATAATTAAGTGGTTTTAGCACCTGAAAAAGGAACCATTTCTCCACAAGGAACTGAAGAATCATTTTTCTAAGAGAGTAATAGGTTAAATGAGTCTGTCAACAGTTTAAAATAAAAAAGAAAAGGAATATAAAATGTCAACCATGGACACTAAAGTGAGCTTATAATTAGATTTTTTCCTAATTATCACCATATATTTTGCCCTGCTGTAATTAGATTTATGTAGACAAAATGCTAATCTACTAAACCTTGAGACAATTAGCCTTAGATTCTGGTAAATGGACATAATGTAGATCAGCTTGAGGGATAATTCATATTCCTATAACTGGTTAATAGTTCAGTGTTCTGTTTTGTTTAATTGAGAATAAGTTTGTCTTAGGGATCGTTTCTTGCTCAGAAACTCCTCTGATGTTGCTGAAGTTAATAAATAGGGAACACATCCAATTAAAATAAAAAAATGAAATGTTTCAGATAATGACATTCTCTTTATCCTGTCAGCATCTCCAAGTCAGTCAGGTTTACCCTTAATGAAGAAATACACCAATCACCCATAACATTAAACCACCTGCTTAATAATGTGTAGGTCCTCTTTGTGCAACCAACCCAGCTCTGACCCATCAGTCATGAACTCTACAAGACCTCTGAAGGTGTGCTGTTGTATCTGGCACCATGATGTTAGCAGCAGAACCTTTAAGTCCTGTAAGTTGTGAGTTGGGGCCACCATGGATTGTCCAGCACATCCCACAGATACTTGATTAGATTGAGATCTGCGTAATTTGGAGGTCCTGAACAGTAGCTCTTCTGTGGGATCGGACCAGGAGGGCTAACCTTTGCTCTTCATACTCATAAGTGAGCCTTGATTGCCCATGACCATGTAACCAGTTCACCAGTTGTCCTTCCTTTAACCACTTTTGGTAGGCACTAACACTGCATGCTGGGAACTCCCCCACAAGTCCTGTCATTTTGGAAATGCTCTCACATGGTCGTCTAGCCATTACAATTTGGCCTTTGTCACATTTGCTCAGATCCTTACGCTAGCCCATTTTTCCTGCTTCCAACACATCAATTTCAAGAACTGACTGATCACATGCTGCCTAATATATCCCACGCCTTGACAGCTGCCATTGTAATGAGATAATATTATTCACTTCACAGTGCTTAGCAGTTTTAATGTTATGGTTTATCGGAGTATATAAATAATTAATGGTAGTAGTTTGGGATATTTTTGATCTATACGTCTATTATTTTGATAGTTTTACCAGCAGCTAAATTAAAAACCTTGACACCTGGTGCTCACCAAAGAATATACCCCAACACACTCCTCTGAAGCTCACTGACCTGGGTACTCTATAACTGTGCAGAAGACGAACAGCTCCTGACATGCTACTAGGGGAGAATCATTTCAGATCCACAACATTTATCTCAGAATCAGAAATCTCTACAAGAATCAAAGAGAGAAAAATGAGACAAACAGAATCATGAGGAGAGAACAAAAGTTTAAATCAGGGCTTGATTCACAACATGGAGCCTCTCCAGATTTCTCCAAAATCTCCAGAACATGCAACATTTTTGCAGCTTTACAGTTTGATTCACTTCCTGCAGGTGAGTCAATTCATTGTCAAATAGCTTTCTTACCACTAGAGTTCACTTGGAAGTGTGTCGAAACCTCCTCGCTCAGGCACTCTCAGATCAGAGTGTCATTCTTGTGTTCTCACCTGACTAAAGAACCGCAGCGAGAACACAAACACACCAGGGTTTCATTCCAGCTGAGTAAATTAAAGCACCTGAGGTGGTCTTGTTCAGCTTCCAAGTGAACTCTGTTTGTAGTTGCCATATTTCTGAAAGAAAAAAAGGAATGAAAAGGGTTTATGAGAAGTTTTCAGCCTTCAGACGCCTCTTTTTGCTTTTTAGTTAATTTTAACTGCTGTGCAGTGTAAAACCAAATCATGTTAAATAACAAATGAATCAAAAGAATCAATTTCATTCTGATTCAGACTTGGCACATGGAGTAATATGTGTGAAAGCACTCTGATGTATTTGATGTTTCTTAGTAGAATTTTTTTGAGTCTGTACTGAAACCAGGTGAGATTAGGATTATAAAAAGGAAACAGTCATCGTTACTCCTACAGATTAATGTATGTTTAATCAACTGGATGTTTTTCACTGCTTTGATTAAGTTTGGTGGCATGTATTGTTTCATCTCTCCGAGTTGATGCTTTAAAGATAAACAAGAGCCCTCAGAATTTTTCCCTTTAGAATTCAAAGGCTGCATCGTTTTGTGCTCTAAAAGCAAAGAACAATATTTTAATCAGCTCCCTCTGGTCCCTGGGATCCAGGTGATTATGCTAATTTGCTGTGACGGCTATCATAATCACCTGGAGCCAGAAGAACGCTGTCTCGACTTGCCCATCCATCATCACTCACGTCCTAGAAACACGCTTCTCTGTCTAGACCAGTTACAAACGTCACCGTGTGTATAATAATAATAATAATAATAATAATAATAATTACAAGAAGTAAAAAATTATAATATGCAAAGCAAAAGGTATAGGATTACTTAAATAATTAAATTGCTTTAAAGAATTACAATAATAATGAAGTCATGTAAAAGTAACACGTCAGTAAATTTAAGATGAGTAATAAAACAGATATTTGATAAGTGAAAATGTTTATTTGGATTGGGTTTTTTTTTGCTATGTGTAGTACATTAAGAGAGTGGTTTTAGTCACAGGTGGGTGTGGCCAATTTAGTGCTGAAAAGGCAGCCATGTGGCAGTTGTTTAAAAGATTTTAACATTTTAGCACAAAAATAACATTACTAGCTAAATAACTAATGTTACAAAAACTAATGTTAGTAAATGACATTTTCTGCAAACCTAATGCTTTAACATGAACATGTAAAGGTTCTGTGTAGAACCCTTTTTTGGAACCCTTATCCAAAGAATATTTAAAGTACCCCTAAAGAACTGGACACTCCAAGAAAATTATGGACATTAAAAGGTTCATCAATGCCTCTGTAGGACCAATTAAAAGATTATATGTAGAACCTTACAGAGTGTTCAATCAAAAAAGCTTGCAAACAGAACCCCTTTTAGAGCCCTAACTATCCAATTAAGCATTGAAGAACATATTTTTTTGTAAGAGTGCACATTATAAGAAGATTCAGAGCCCTTAAGAGTTATGTTCTGGTCCTTCTGAAAGAAACCTTCAGGTTCTATGTAGAAACTTAGAACATACTGTTTCCAATTAGGAGCCTTTTTGGGAAGCTAAAACCCCTTTAAATGAAAACGCCTTTTCATTTAATGAACTCTGAAAAACCCTTTTTCACTTTTTAGGAGTTTTAAACTCTAATAGTCATCTTTAGTTGCCTTTCTGACTGAATCCTTAAAGTGTTTATGTGGAACTTTTTTGTAAGGTAAAAGCCATAATGTCACGACACTGCAGGAGGCTGCAAGTAAGTGCAGGAGAATCGTCTTTATTATTAAACAAACAAAACAAACCAAAACATGGGTAAACATGAGAACAGAAACCCAGGAACTTAAATAAGTGGCATAACGGGGGCTAAATATAAACACCTGGAGAAAACTTCCGGCTCGAATCAAAATAAGGGGGTCACATGACCGGGCAAAATTCGTGGTGTGGCGCCATCTGCTGGCCGAGGAGTGACAGAACCCCCCCCCACCCAAAGGTGCTCATCCCGAGCACCAACAACAAAGCCCCCTCCAATGGGGGGTCCCGGGCCCCTGAGCAGAATGTCCCCTTTCTGTTACAGGAACCAAGGTGTGCTTTGCCGGGCAGCAGACGGCTGGAGCAACTTTCCCCACGGGGTTGAAAGTCGAGGCGCCACCCCCGGCATCTCAGGAACGCAGGCCGCCAGCTCAAGAACGCAAGATGCCAGCTCAAGAATGCAAGATGCCAGCTCTGGAACGCAGGACGCCGGCTCGGGAACGCAGGACACTGGCTCGGGAATGCAGAGCGCCGCCTGCCATGGCTGAGGAATGCAGGGCTCCGCCTGCCTTGGCTCCGGAACACAGGGCGACACCTGCCGTGGCTCCGGAACGCAGGCCGCCGCCTGCCTTGGCTCCGGAACGCAGGCCGCCGCCTGCCAAGGCTCCGGAACGCAGGCCGCCGCCTGCCAAGGCTCCGGAACGCAGGCCGCCGCCTGCCAAGGCTCTGGAACACAGGGAAACAGAGCCGCATATTCAGGTGCAGGGCTGGCATGTCGGCTTCCTGAGCGGCTGAGACCTCCCCCTTGGTCTCATGCTGGTGCTCTGCGGTTGCCGCGTTGCCTGGAGACAGAAGGCTGAGGTTAATGGGCTTTTCTCTGTAGTGCCGGAGGCTGCCATGTTAGCCTCCGGCTGGAGCTCCGCCGTCTCTGTAGCCCTGGAGGCTGCCCTGTTAGCCTCCGGCTGGAGCTCTACAGTCTCTTTAGCACCGGAGGCTGCCATCTTAACCTCCGGCTGGAGTGCCACAGTCTCTGTAGCGCCAGAGGCTGCCCTGTTAGCCTCCGCCTGGAGCTCCACAGTTTCTTTAGCGCCGGAGGCTGCTCTGTTAGCCTCCGGCTGGAGCACCACAGCCGCCCGTGCCCCCCCCCAAAAAAAATTCCTAGGCCAGCCCTCTCCTCCTGGCTGGGCTGTGTGGCGAGATCCACTTGCCGTGGGGGGTCCTCCGGCAGGGGGGACATGTTGCATGGCTCAGCATAAACTATGGCGCTTGGCTGGGCCTGCTGCAGCTGCTGATATCTTGCCACCTGGCACTTGAGTTCCACCTTATCCTTGAGGTACTGCTCCAGGAGCGCTGTAAACAGCAGCATGGCACCCCGCCCGGATTGCTTCATCCAGTGGAGCTCTGCTAACTGCCTCTGTACACACGCTAAGGCTGCGTGGATATGGCTAAGATCCCAAGCAAAACGAAATTCTGATGCTCCTACTACTTCCATGGTGAAAGGCACATTATTCAGTCACGACACTGCAGGAGGCTGGAAGTAAGCACAGGAGAATCGTTTTTATTATTAAACAAACAAAATAAACCAAAACACGGGTAAACATGAGAACACGTTCATTAGCAAGAAAACAATGAAGCTATGGTCCTGGCACAACACAAGGCATGAAACTAAGGGCAATATCCAAACTTAACAGGCTTTAGGCAAACACTCAGACATCAACTAACAAACCTCCCAACATGAATAAAAAAAAAACAACCAAACAGACAATAACGAGCACCTTGCGCAGAAACCCAGGAACTTAAATAAGTGGCATAACAAGGTCTAAACATAAACACCTGGGGAAACTCATGAGTACTTCCGGCATGAATCAACATAAGGGGGTCACATGACTGGGCAAAGTTCATGGTGTGGCGTCATCTGCTGGCCGAGGCGTGACACCTTAATTATCCAATGAACTCAACAAACCTTTGAATACAAAATGTACACTCTTTGAAGATTTTGAAACCTTCAACAAAGGATTTATTTTTAACCATTTATCTTCTTGGTTCTTGGTGCACTCTTAGAAAAGGGTTTATTTAATGGTTCAGTGGATAATTCCCTTACTGGGAAACAGTTTGGTGCAGGGTATTATGTAGAAACTTAACAGGTTCTGCCGGTGGGGTAACCGACAAACTCATGAAGGATGTATCATGGGATATCTAGCGTAACTGATTTAACATTATAATGGATTAAAAACTGTAATAGCAATAAAAAGTGAAGCACCTATTAGATTTTGTGGAATGTTGAGTGTTTTATGGCTCTTGTTTGTTTATTTATTTCTTTATTTCTTTATTTCTTTATTTGCTATTGTGAGTTATTACCTGCAGCCAGGAAGGAAGTACTCCTCTTGAATTATAGTCATGTTAAATCAACTTCCTGTTCATCTACAGACTCATTCCACTTCCATAGAGGTGAGAAAGTACTGAAACTGGGTTTTACACAGCGACAGGAACGTCCCTATAGCAATAACAACCAAAGACAATTAAACACGGTTGACTGTTTTTTTTTAACTCAAACAGAAAGTCAGTAACAAAAAAGTGAAAATAAACAAGCAAATATTTAAAGGAACAGAATCAGCTGCGTTTATTGTTACACTCAACCTTCTTCACCAGATCACATAGCATAGTAATGTGCTGTTATTGAGAGAACATTCTGCTCAGATGTTACTCCACTACTGTGTGTACAAACTTTTTTGACCTGCCTGACACAAGTGTGTGTGTGTGTGTGTGTGTGTGTGTGTGCGTGTTTAGTTACCAAACTAATTAATGTGATTAAGAAACTGTGATTAAGAATATTAAATAGTCATGTAAACACTTATTGTAATCTTCTAAAGGATTTTTTACAAGTTCTTTTTCATCCGAAATCAACCTTTAACATCACCGATCTTTAAAAACAGAGAAGTTATTTTATGGTTGGAGAGTCAGAGAGACCGAAAACACAGAACACTGAACAGCAAGTTTAGATAAAAGACAACAGTGTTTTTATTGCCTTTATTATTATTATTATTATTATTATTATTATTATTATTAGTGGCTGTTAAATTTTCACAGTAGTGCAGCTGCAAATCACAATTTTATATTAATGCATTTATTCTAATACATTATCGCTTCTATAATAGCAGCTCATTCACAGATACAGTGAACACTCCACTAATAATAAGTAAGTTTAAAAAAAACATCTAATCGCTGATCTGTGTGGAGATGTTTATTTAACATTTATGGAAAGAGTCTCCAGTGTCAACGCTTTGTAACTTCAAGTTTATGTAAAGCTGTAACTTTAAGTTTTCTGACATCTTCAGGACAGAGGAGTTATGCTTCGTTGTGGTTTCTCAGTAACATGACAAGTTGTGTAACTTTCTTTGTCTTATTAACTTGAAGAGAGAGAATAAAGAGATGCTGGTGAGTAGACGATTGTTTATTGCTGCTATAACGTACAGTGGTGTGAAAAAGTGCTTGCCCCCTTTCTCATTTCCTGTTCCTTTGCATGTTTGTCACACTTAAGTCTTTCAGAACATCAAA
>JAFFST010047062.1:2816-32244 GCA_022414735.1 Noturus placidus | reverse complement strand
AACACTTAAGTGTGACAAACATGCAAAGGAACAGGAAATGAGGAAGGGGGCAAGCACTTTTTCACACCACTGTAAGTGACAACAGGAGCTAACTTGTTTCATCAACATTGCATGTGACTATAAACTAGAGATGTGTGACATGGTAGAATATTGATATCAAAATAAATGACATTACAATACACTTTTCTGAGATATCACAGATGTCATGACAACTTTTTATAATTACAAACATTTTTAATATCTATTCAGATTCATTAGATGATTTGACAAATTAAATTCAGAGTTTTTTTTTATTAAAATCCTTTTCAGTTTTAAATATAACTTTTTAAAATAAATGCAGTATTTTCATCTAAAAAATTATATGTTAAAGTATTTTTTATATTGAAAACAATTCAACACTACTGTATAATTGACAGCAGATTATGAGCAGATTGTAATACATGTAGTGTATCGTAAAAATGTCTCAAACATTCATGATATATTTCTATCTTATCGCCCAGCCCTACTATAAACAGATAAAAAGTATAATGTATTATTTAACCATACATTTTGCCCCAACCTCCTTTTACATTAAAAAAAATTGTACCTAGGTAATTTTATTAGCATTCAGTTTGTTTATTTTATTGTTATTTTATATTTTAGATTATAGCAAGATTGGATAAAGCTGATGAACAGCTAAATCGCTAGCTCTAGCTTTGGACTGCAAATTTTATATACTTTTTAATCATTTCAGATTTTATTCTCAGCAGATTTCCTTCTGCTCTCACTTTCTTTGTTCTGTCTCAGTCTATCCTCAGGTTCATGGCCCTCCCAATGCGCTTATATATTTATCATAGCAATTAGGAGATGTGGAGGTGCCGAGCTGAAAGGGCCATGTGTTTCAGTATCAATGCCATCACTGTGTTGAGGGACTCTGGAAGACATTTATCAAGCTCTGACTCCTGCTTTGTGCTCAATTTTCTTTCCAGCAAATTCTGTAGCGGTTTTCACACAAGCGTCACGGCTTTCTAGCAAGAGCTGAACAGACGCACAGCGGGAGAGACTGATGTATGAACACACACATGCCGAGTTTGTGACTGAAAATAGGTTCTGTCCAGTCAGCACACACTCCAGGAAGCTTACACACATCCAGAAGAACCCTCAGGACACGCACTAATTTCCATGTGGGTTTCCCAATTATTCACAGTACAGGGAGAAAATAAAAGACGAAAATGCATGCTTGAAGCCTCAAGTGTCCACAAAAATTCAATTTCCTGTCACGCTGTAGGTGTGACCCTGAGGATTCAGATAGTGCTTAAAAGCTCATTTGGAACACCAGAGACAGGAATGAAATACATGTCTCAGCAGATCTGCAATGTTGAATCCTGAGAAGGCCTGCAATATCCAGACTCCATTCCTGTATAATTTCATCAGTTTTTTTTTCTTAAGCAATACAATGGAGTGATGTGTGCAAAAGCATTTTCTTGATCCTCGTGAGAATATGCATCTATTTCATCTCCCAACGTGGTTCTGATGTTTGTTTTGAAATTCCCAAGATGTCGTATCTTAATTTAAATTCTTAATAATACAAAGCCATTAATGATGAACAGCACATGGGTGGGTGTGCAGATAATATACAGTCATGTGAAAAATTAAGTACACTTAATGGAAATTGTTGGCTTTTAAGATTAACATTTTATGGCATTTGTACAATGTCTTAACCAATCATTTATTCAACAGAAATAGCATTAGATGTGATATTCTTCTGTGAAAAACGTAAGTACTCCCTTGGCCTCAAAAGCTAGTATTGCCCGCTTTAGCAGAAATAACTTCTTTTAGGCGTTTTGCATAATTGTTCACCAGGCTTGCTGGAATTTTTGACCAGTAATCCATGCAATATTCTATTATTTGCAAGATGTTTGAGTGTTTTCTTGCATGTACTACCCATTTCAAATCCCCCCACAACATTTCAATGGGATTCAAATTTGGGATTTGACTAGGCCATTTCATAACCCTATATTTATTCTTTTTGAGCCATTCCTTGGTGTATTTGCTAGTGTGCTTAGGCTCATTATCCAGATATAAGGTCCTCTTTTGGTTCAACTTCAACTTTCGGACAGAGGGCTTCAGTTTATCTTCAAGCACTCTTTGATGTGATGCAGAATTCATAGTGGAATCAATGAATGCAAGTTGTCCACTCCCTGAGACAGAGAAGCAACCCCAAACCATAACATTTCCACCACAGTTGGTATGGGATGCTTCTCCTGAAAAGCCTCATTTGTAGGTGATTTTCCTTACAGTTAAATGATGTACTTCAAATAATTTGGAGATCTTTTTAAATCTCTTGCCAGACTAATAGGCATCCAAAACCCTTTTTCTAAAGACCTTACAGACACTTTAGATCTTGGCATGATGACGCCACACACCTCAATAACAAAGGGAACACCAGATACTAGATATGAGAGGGGTATTAATATGACAGGTTCCACCTGCACTCCCTTAGCAGGTTCTAATCACTGGCACTAATCTTGAATGCCTGATTCTAATTCTAATGGATGTGAAGATTGCTTTTTATATGTGACTGATCTGTTTTTTGTTTGTTTTTTCATTGTGAAAATCACTACAAGATGTTGATTTCACATGTAAATTTACAGTGTATAAACTTTATTAATAAGCACTGTTTCAATAAAAAAAATTTGCTTGTCCAAGTGTGTAAAAAATAATAATAATAATAATAATAAACTATTTCCACCTTATTACTTGTTTTTTCACATGGCTGTAAATGTGGAGTAAAGCCAAGGTTTCCTATTTATATTATCTTAAATCATATTCTTAGCATTTTATGTTTTATGCAGCTCTGCTCATAAACATATCCAAGAGCCACAACTTGCATTATTCACGTTGCTCAGTGAGTTGTACTGTCTCTATTCTGCACTTGTACTGTGTGAAACTTACAAAAGTGTTTCCAATAGAATCCTTATTTGGAAGACAATATCCAGTAATTATCCAGTGAACCCTTAAAGAACCATTTTGCACTCTTTGGAAATCTTAAATCGTTAAAGTGTGTGTGAGTAGAACCCTTAATTATACTTTTAGAAAAAGAGGTTCTTCAAGGGTTCTTTCAGGGTTCCTCAGATAATTAAGGTGTTCTAGCTTCCAAAAAAAACCCAACAGAACACTTGGAACTCTTTCTGTTAGAGAAACACTATGTTCTAGGGTTCTACAATAAACCTTTAAGCATCCTGGCAGAGGAACTATCAACTAACTCAATGACACATCATTGGAGAACTAGCAAATAGAATCCTGTAGATTCAGTATAGATATAGATTCAGTACTTGTACCATGTGGGCAGAGCTATAAGCAGTGCAGATCACTGATTGGTTAAACACACTTGTAACAGGATCATCCTGATTAACATGTGCAGGTGAAGCAGCTAGGTTGCTGGACAGTACAGCACGATGATGCTCATGAGTAGGGTCCGACAAAGTGTCTTTTTTTTTGGTGACTCCACATGAGCCTATGTGAAGTCATGCAGGCCAGCCCAGAGAACACAGGGTTGCAGAACCGTGGCTCTAAAAGTGAGAACAGCTGGGTGTAACCAAATTTTGAACCCTAACTCTGCATGTCCATTTGGTGACTAAATTAAATAAATTAATTCAATATAATGACAGTTAACTTTGGTCATATCTACAACAAATCTCCTTTTTAAAAAAATAACCTTGATCAGGAAAGTGATGTCTTTGTTATATAACTTCATACAAAACAGAGGAGTTTACACTTCATTGTTTCTAACTAATATGACAAGCTGCTTTTGTGTGTGTGTGTGTGTGTTTGTGTGTGTGTGATTGACTTGCAGAATAAAGAATGTCTGGTGAGGGAACAGCTTTTTTTTCTGCCTGCTTTAATGTTAGTGACAAGAACTAATTTGTTTTATGAACATTAAACGTAAAGAATGAGAGGAATCAAACACTTTGGGGCATTGTGCTGTAGGAAAATAATCAACGTCAGCAGTATCTTTATAAAATACTAAAGTAGTATATTATTGCAACAGTAACACACACAGTGTTTAATAGTGGGTTATCATAGTCATTTCTACACTGTATCATTTATTTAACCAGTTTTAAAGAATCAGTGAAACTTTCACACTACAAAAGGAACCCAAACAGGAGTTGAAGGAAAAAATGCAGAACACTTTCATCTTGCCTTCATGGCACATGGATCAGTAGTGATGAGCAGAAGCGTTACCAAACGGTGTGTCAAATTGATTGGTATTAAATGCTGTGTGAGTAAACTGAGGATGAATTAGAAGCAATGGAGAGAAATGAGAAAGAGAAAAGTAAAAACCACCTCACTGTGGAAAGGAAAAGAGTCCCATTAGATTCAGTGGTGCACAACCAACATATCAGAATTTCTAAAGAAATAAAGGCAAAGAAGAGTGAAAACAATGGGTGATTACAATAAAACTACATCATGTCATGAGATAAAATGGTATCCATCACATGTAAAGAATAATACACACTGGGTCATGATATTATAGAATATTAATCCACACTGTGTTGGTTTGATGAAGCCACTAAAAGCTGATTATTTTCAGGAGAAAACCTATACAGAAGGTAAATATTCTTATATGCAGATGATTGGGTTTTACTCTGTTCCAACAAAACATCACCCTTCTAACAGTACCGACTAGTCAACATCAATAAAACCAAAATCATGAATCTGGAATCAAAATTCCAGTTAATTTTTGGAGGAACCACATTAGAACACACCAGAGAGTTTAATTATTAACAGGGACCCATTTTTAAGGATCCGGATAGATCCTCACAGGTTGCTCAGGAAAGTTAAAGTAACTCAGCCGGACACAACGTGAAGGTGCTGTTCACCTTCACCATGTTTATTACATGAAGGATACCATAGAAGAGGATTTAACAGAGTAAAACATCCCAAAATTGGTACCTTACATGAAACCGCGTGTCAGCATACGATGTCAAGTTCACCGAGAGAGAAGGAGGGTGGCGACCACACCCCTTGACCCTACATGACATCATCATAGCCGATTATTTCAGTGTGTATGTGCCTGTCTGTCCACAAACACACACACACAGCAAGATAAATGAGTTATAATTAAGTCATCATTATGTGGACGTCTGTGTGTTAGAACAAGAAAAGAGATTACCGCGTTAAGCAAATAATAAATAGCCATCTTGTTGACATAGAAACCACAAGACGAGAGAGATCCACACAAAGCGTTCAGTTTTTTTCACTTTTCTTATTTACCCAACTTTTGCGACGCTCCCTAATATTTCACCGACTACGAAACTTGCAATTTTACTCGGAGAAAATGGTGTTGGATTAACCCTCTATTATGTCTATTATGTTGTAAAAATAAATATACTAATATTTATTTTTACAAGCCATAAAAATAAATATTTGCATACGAGTTCATGACCCTAAATGAGGAAAGTAAAAAAAAAAATCAAAGAGAAAAAGCGAGATTAAGCGATATTTCAGACATCTCCGATGTGGAAACGGGTCATTGACCCCTAATTTAATAGGAGGGTTAAAAGACTGTAGGCGACTTTGTTCTCATGTTGATATCAGATGTAAATTTGCACCAGTTTGTAAACTTGTGCACAACTTGTCTGTGAGCTGTTGATTAGAAAACGTGTGAATATCAAGTTGAGTTTTTAGGGTGAACAGGTGAGGGGGTTTTTGTTTGTTTTTGCGCTCTACTGTCATTTTCTGCCACGTTATCTGACATTGTGACCTTTCATAATCTCCAAAACGCGATTTACTGACTTCTACACCTTCCTAATTTCCTCAGTTCTTTTCACTCTTACCAACTTTAATCAATACAATTAATGCACGGCATTTAATATTAATGCAAACTCACTTTAATGATTACATTTATTTAAACTGTTCCCAATTCATTACTGTTTTTATACAGATGAAAATCTCAAGAACAAAAATAAGAATTATTTAAAAGAACCAATTTTTAACATTTATTCAAGAACACATTATACTTATACTTGTATGTTTACTATTACATATAACGTTCATGAAACAAGTTAGTTCCTGTTGTCACATACATTATAGCAGCTATAAACAGATATTCCATCACCAGCTTCTTTATTCTCTCTGGAGGTTAATACGACAAAAAAAATCTCAACTTGTTACACGTTACAGAGAAACCGCAATGAAGCATAAACCCCTCTGTGCTGAAGATGTCAGAAGACTTAAAATTAAAGCTTTACAGCTGACTGTTACAAAGCGCTAATATTGTAGAGTCCTTCCATACATGTTACGCACATTTATTTACAGAAACTTGACCTATAGCAACAATTACACACATTTTTTATTCGTTTATGTGGAGCGTTCACTGTACACATCCCTGTGAATGAGCTGTTAGAATAGAAATTATATCCTGCACTATTGTCAGAGCTGCTGTTATAGAGAATTAATCAACACCTTCTGATGAATCCGACTCGAACACTTCTGTATTATAAACAGCAAAAATCATAGAGTAACACAAATGGAGTCCAGTCCTTATTTGAATAATTTTATTGACAAATTAACAAGAAGCAAAACATCGCTGATGTAAAACAAAACTTTGGTTTCAGCAACAAAACAGAGTTAGAAGAAAATTGCATATTTTTGTGGGGGTTTATTAGAATGATGGTAAATCTGCAAGAAAAATCTTTGCTGTAAACATGAATGTAATCATTTCATTCTCTAATCTGAAATAAATGTGTTTGTTCTCTAGGGTTAATTTTAAATGGTTTAATTGCAGATTTTAAATTTTAAATGGTTTAATTCCAGAACCTTCACACTAACTGGTCCTCAGTGGTGGAATGAACTTCCAACCTCAATCAGGACTGCAGACTCACTCACCATCTTCAAGAAACAGCTAAAGACCCACCTCTTCCGTCAACACCTAACCATCTCATAAAAAAAAAAAAAAAAAAAAAAAAATATTTTGCACTTGCACCTCTACTCTGTGCACGTTGCTTCTTCTAGTACTCAATTAATAGATCTTGTATAGTAGCACTACTTGTATTGTTCCCTGCTTGATATCACTTTGCTTGTATCTCTCATTTGTAAGTCGCTTTGGATAAAAGCGTCTGCTAAGTGAATAAATGTAATGTAAATGTAATTGCATAGTAGAACAGTGACATGTAATACAGAGGAAACCTAGTGTAGATTAGCTGAACAAGTGAACAAACATGTTCCAGCATAGTAGAAATCGACTCTACTTGATTTCGATGCCTTGGATTCGCACCTCGCCTTTGAAGAGCATGTAGTTGTACTTTTCCGCACCAGGGCGGTTTGGGAAGTGGATTTCCGAGTTGTCTGGCAGAATGATCTTAAACTCGTCATGGGTGAAAGTGATTCCTACCTAAGGAGGAAGAAATGGGTTTCATTTATTCACCATGTTCTACAATTTAAAAATAAATAAATGAATAAAATTAAAACAAAAACCACAGTTCGTATGTTTTGGCGCCCTCTGCTGGCCGAAAAGTAAACTTCAAGCAGGCGCTACCTTCTGTTCAAACTTAGGTCAAGTACTAAAAAAATCAGCTTTTTTCTATCTGCAGTGTCGTTATATAATTTCCCTCTGCTTATCTATCAACCCATTAATCTATCTATCGTCCACAAGCATTTGTGTTTAAATGATTTTCATTAAAATAATCACACAAGGCATAATGGTCAAAATGAATGCACAACGTAACTGATTAAAACGTTTTAACATGCCGCTGTAGTGCACAGTGTGAACACGATGCCCATTGTGAACAAGCTTGTTGTTGATAATAATGGGACCCATTAAAATAAAATTTAGCTTGCATAACACAAGACTAATTGCCAAATTGCAATAAATTAGCTAGCCACAATATATGTGGAGTGTCGTTATCTAGATTACACCATATTATCTTGCCTCCTCCTGAGTACATGTTTTTATATTTTTACCAATGTGTGCAACAGAGGAGGGTTATTAGTATTTTTATCTGATTTATTAATAATCAACTAACAATCAATTTGGATCACCAATAATGTTACAAAATAAATGACTTCTAAATATATTTCAGTTGATCATAGTATAAATTTTGGGGGCGAGGTTTGTAACTTCTATTTCCAGTTATTGGAAATAACTGCCTTTCAATAAGCGGAATTAGCAATTACAAATTTCCCCCTCACAGAGCTGTACATGTTAGAAATAAAAATGAAAATGCTTAATACAGTTAACAGCATCACACTATATTCTGGCATGTTGGATCACATGATGTCGGTGTTTTCTAAAAACGTAAGTTTTCCTTCATTCACTTCATTCACTTTGGAGAACCGTATAGAAAAGATATCCTTTCTGTGTTCAGTGGTCAGTAATGTACCCATAATAGTGTGTACTAGGTCTACGTACAACAAATGTGCCTTGTGATGAAAACTTGACTTGTGAGGAAAAAAGGGGCAGTGCTACACAGCATGCCAGTATTGCAGCTCTTAGTGTTTTAAATCTTCATGTCTTTAAAATTGTATAGCTATTACAAGTGAAGATATGAACAAAAATTACCAACTGCATATTTAAACAATAAATGAATTGTTTCAATCAATAATAATTTACCCACCTCAGTCCAGCACATTATTTATTAAAATTTAATTTTTAAGCCTCACCTTAAATTCCTCGCCATAATTAAAGGGAAAGCCATCTGGTCTGAGCTCCTGGCACCAGCTGCCCCCCTGGTACGAGTTACACACTACAATGTTGTTATCTCCATGAGCGTTAAAGCGAGGATTCATGTGCAGAGCGAGTTCTTCAGGACCGCTCCCGATGTTAATTTCAAAACTGTTGATATGGAGGAAAACATCACATTTACACATATTGGAGATGGAACTGCATGAAAACACTAAACGAGTGGTGGTGGGGTGGTGTGATGAAGAGGAAGTCGTTCCTCACCAGCCTCTCTTTATTCTCTCTTAAAATTAATAAGACAACAAATTTACACAGCTTGGTACGCATGTTACTGAGAAAACGCAAGAAGGATAAACTCCTCTGTCCTGAAGATGACAGAAAACTTAAAGTTACAGCTTTACCTCTGACTGTTACAAAGCGCTGACACTGGAGACTGCTTACATAAATGTGATATAAACATCTCCTTACTTTAACAAAACATCACCAATTAATTTTTTAAAAATCTGTTTACGCTGTACATGTACTGTACCTGTGAATGAGTTGTTACTATAGAAACGATAACATATTATAATTAGAATGAGCGCATTAATTAATGGATAAACCTGTGATTTGCAGCTGTGCTACCATCAGAGCTGCTGTTATAGAAAACTAATTACAGGTTTCCTACACATTTTCCATTTAAAAATTCCATACTTTTCCAGACTTAAATTTACAAACTTCACTGTAGATTTTGCAGACCATATTTAAAATCTGATAAATGACTTTAAAATCCATTTATATGCTGTACTGTTATGGCAACTGCTACCTAATAACATGATAACCAATCAGAGCAGTCCGTCCTTCCCACAGATCCAGTCTAGGACCGACCTTTTGGCTGCCCTGGTGCCTGCTCCAAACACCATGAAAAACACTCTGCTTGTGTGATACATTTATTTTTAGAAATTCTCAATTTTATATTTTTGAAAACAGAATAGGGGCAATAGTCTGGAAACACATTTTTCCATACTCAGTTTTTGTTTTTATTCCATACTTAACCACACATGGAAATTACTCTAATCAAATACTTTTCCATACTGCATAGGAACCCTTTATCAACACCTTCTGACCAATCACAATCCAGAATTAGGCAGTGCTGTGGTAATCCCCTGTGTAATCCCCCTCCTTTTATTCCATTTTAAAGACTTACTTGGTAGAATCGGGATCCACTACTCCAGTTATTGTCAGGGTCTGTCCTGCTTTAAAGGACATGTTCTGCACTACTACACCCTGAAAGAGAAAAAGAAAGAAATGTGACTTTAAAATGTGATTTGAGATTTTAATAACACCTACGCAGCTGGAGCAGAAAAGAATCAATGATTATATAACTAACAAAGCGTTCTTTCCTTTGTTAAGCACCTGGTCCTGATTGTACAAACCCTCCAAACTGAACTGAATTACAGACCATCTGTTTCCACTCGAGTGTTATTTATGAATTGGGCACAGCACCAGCATGGGCAGCGTCTTATACGGTTGGACAGCAAGACAAATTTCCTCCAGCAGATCTTAAAACTGCAGCTGGGATGATGAAGGATAAGGAATAAGCAAACTGGAAGTCAGATTTTCCGTACAGGAGAATAAGAGCAGAGCCAAGACTGGGGTTTATACTGCACATGTGGCATCGTCTGTCTTCTGGAAAGTTCTACAGCATGGAAAATGAGCAGCTGTGAGCAAGATAACAGTCAAACTGAAATTTCAGCAATACTTTACTTAATGGACTAAGTTACGTTCCCTTAACTCATTAACTAGCATTATTTACTTCATTAGTTAACATAAAAAATAAGAGTGTTAGTTACTGTTAATGTTACTGGTGGAGCATAAAAGCTAAAGGTCACGTTAACTAAAATTCTTATTAAATTCTTAAATAATTATAATGCAATACATATAAAAATGTATATAATGTATACAAATGTATTCATATATATGTATATATCAAAAAGTTCTTCAAATATATATATATATATATATATATATATATATATATATATATATATATACAGTGATCCCTCGTTTTTCGCGGGGGTTACGTTCCAAAAAGAACCTGCGATAGGTGAAATCCACGAAGTAGAAACCTTTATTTTTTTACAATTATTGTACAATGAAATACTCCATAATACATTGAAAGCAAAGAACAAAACCTTTTTACAGGCCCAAGCATTTGTTTAACAAATAAAAGTACTGTATAAACTTTTTTTTTTCTTTTTTACAAATAACTACTGCACTGTAAAATAATAATTTTAATCATCAATACGAACTGAAGGCTTCAAATTGCGGAGATCAGCCCCGCTGATATATATATATAAAATATGTTTATGAATGTATATAATGAATCTCACAGGAAAATTAAATAATGTCACTTAATGTAAAGCATTACAAAAAATAGTTTTCCTCTCTTTGTTTTTTTAAACAGATGATCTAGTACACTCCACATTTATCCTGGGAAAGTTCCTGGTATTCAGAGTTGGGTGATGCTGCTGCGTAACTGGAGTTTCTGAGCTCCACATCATTAAAATCACCTGCATGTACTGTAGTGTACGTCTCTGAGGTTGCCAAATTTTTATACAGTAGAAGCATCTGAGACAGAGTTTTACACTAGACCATCGCCGTTAAACACTGAAATCAGTGTAGGAAAATGCAGACTGAAAAAGGAAACAGTGTTTTTTTCCTTCACTGTCACATGTAATATGATGTAACATAATAGCGAGAACAAACAACACTCATTATTCAGCAGTTTATAGAATATAACTGGAATATTTTTTAGAATATTTTACAATTTCTTTTTTAATTGTTAATCGTGTGCCATGAGACACTAAATAAAAATTATATGATGATAAACCGGGGCTCGAGTCCCGCCTGGGCCATGTGTGCGGAGTTTGCATGTTCTCCCTGTGCGTCGGGGGTTTCCTCCGGGTACTCCGGTTTCCTCCCCCAGTACAAAGACATGCATGGTAGGCTGATTGGCGTGTCTAAATTGTCCGTAGTGTATGAATGGTTGTGTGAATGTGTATGTGATCGTGCCCTGCAATGGACTGGCACCCTGTCCAGGGTGTACCCCGCCTTGTGTCTGATGTTTCCTGGGATAGGCTCCAGGTTCCCCATGACCCTGATGAAGGAGTAAGTGGTAGAAGATGGATGGATGGATAGAATGTGTGTATGGGATGCTAGAGTAATAAAATAAAGCCAGTGTTTGTGTTAATGATGGACTTAACATTGCTCCTCACTCAAGTCGATATCATGCAAGAAACATGCACTTAAGTTCAAGATCAGAATCGAGTGTAACTTAGACAAACTCTGCCCGCATAGCTTCTGAATAGTATAAAGTTTTATCTGAGTTCTGAATACTGATGTGTGTAATTATTAACGTAGGTCATGTCTGAACATGGCCCTTAGTCTTAAAATGTACTTGGTTAATAAATAAACAAATTCTGATATATAAAATGTCTGCAGTACAGATAAAATTCCCCTTCTTGACATCAGATACTGATTTGGCTCATGAGAGCAGACTGGATTAAACGATGGCCAAGGAGCAAGGCTAAATTTGGCAAGGGAAAGGGGGAGATATGAGAATGATACCAAATAAAAAAGAAAAACAGCAAGATGAAGGAAGTGTGTTCAAGTGAAAACTGAGAGAGAGCGAGAGGGAGAAAGAGTGAAAGGCCATCTAAATTCTTTCCACATTATGCAGGCAGCTGTATAACGTCTAAACTCTACTGTAATGTAATTTTTCACAACGAGTGAAGAAATGCCGTCTCGAGTGAGTGCGACATGTCTGACTTTCTGTTACAAAAGCTCTGAAGGCCAATGGACGTGTCTCTGTAGTGCTAACTCTGCTAAGTGACATGTTCCAGATAATTTTTTCCGTATTTAATACCGCTGATGTATGTTTCATGTTTACCATAGATAAATTAGTCATCAGACAGAGACACCACCTCCAGCTGGTCTTCCTCAAACTCAATTTGGATATAATGCGATTAACAGGTTTTCCTTCTGACCCTGTGTTTACTACACAACCATAAACATGGACACGGCTTGGACACAGAGCAAGATCTGTTCTACAAGAGTTAAAAATTCTGACCACATTGATTACCTCAATGCTGGAGCACAAATCTAGGCCAACCGCCATCATGATGTTTTAGCTAACGTTAGTCTTAGGCCTTTATGTATGGTGTAAGATTTACTACAGAGATGTTGTAGTATGGAGCAAAAAAATATTCACTGAAATTGTAATTGCTTTTATTTTTGCCATTTTCTAGTTTGTTTTTGCTGAAAAAAAAAACCAAGTGATTCCAGTTGCTTTTTTAATACGGAGCTGGAATCAGCCAAACTCTCAGGGGGAAAAGTGTTATAAAGGTTCTTTAAGGGTTTATTGGATAATTAAGGGTTCCTAGTTTCTAAAAGTGTTGTTTTAGAAACAATCTGTTGTAGGTTTATAAAACTACCAAACACTTCAATAGTTAATATACATATATAAGCATAGGTATTATAGCCTATTTATTTTCATCTGTATATCTGTATATACAGATGTATTTAATAGTACTTATTTCATTTATTTTTATTATTTTATACTGCATTGTAGATGAAAGTAAGTAATAAAGTGTACTTCTTGATAGGGAAACACTTTTTCTTTTTATCTATTATTTTTTTTTTACATAAAAACTTTGAGTTCCCACAGAGCAACAAGCGAAGAACCCTTGAAAAGTTCAAAATTTTCTAAGTGTATATAGCATATTAGTATACATGATGTTTTACAGGCCCACAGCCTATGCCTCTTCTTGGCTCAACAGTAAAACTATAATACATTTCTAAATGACTGATATTATTATTTTTTCCATTTTATTAGACCGTTATTATTTTATGTAAGTTTTTTTTACAAATAAGTAACAACATTGATCTGATCTTATTGCATCTTATTAATAATTTTGTTTGCTCTACAGTGTTGTAAATTCATGTAAAACGTTTTATTCCCATTGGAGAAAATAAACTCCATAATTTGTTGAAAGTGAGGACCAACACACTTTCTCCAACAGCAGATTCCTCACCATCATCACTCTGATCCCTCATGCAGAAATGCAACTATGGGCAATCCAACTTTAGACCATAATGCGGACATATAAGGCTCTGCGGTAGTAACACAGCGTGCATTAGGACGGATTATTTATTAAGCGGATTATGTGAAATATAACATATATAATGAAATACTCACACTCATGGTGACTTTTCTCTGTGATGCTGGAGGAAGATGAAAGTACAGGATTTCAGGAGAAAGTCGCAGTGCGTTTGGAGCGTTTTTAAAGCCAGAGCTGTAAGGGGGCGGAGGACGCGTGATTGACGGATACAATATCCAATCAGATTCTTAAGTATGTTTACTCGGACCAATAGCGGAGAGGAGGTGAGGGAGAAGGAGGTTCTGTATGAGAGAGAGTTCAGAGTTTGCAAATCCATGGTTTTATTGCTGGATATGCGGATATTTTAGACTTGCATGGTATTTTTGTTGTTTCTATTTCTTCGGCACGAATGGAAAGCGAAGCTATTTATAATACAAATAATATCTGCTTCCCTTGATATAAACGAGCAGCCTAATCATGTCTGTTCAGCCGTGCTCTGATAGTGGATCATTTCAAAAGAGGTGCCAATACTTTATGCAGCGCAACGCGGTGTATATTAATGTGTCCTACTGTAATATTTCTATTTGTGTTATGACAGGTGTAAATAGTTGACTGTGTTTATATGGGGTTAAAACTGAAGTATGCAGGCTCATGTCCAGAGGTTAAATTTAGAAGATGACTAATCATTAATTTTAGCCTGCAGTGTGTTTGAAGGCATTTGTTATCAGAGTGGGAGAATATTTGGTGTTTCTTGGACTCGGGGAAGTTATGTGATGGTTTACTGATCACTGGGATCACAGGCCACTTTGTGTTCAGTAAATATGTACAGGCTTTCAATTTCACAAATATGAAGAAAAAAGCTCATTATTCTTCTGCTCGAAACTATTTTCCTGTGATTATTTACATTTAGGAAACATCTTAATTTTATTTCTCTGAGGGAAAATAATAATATATAGGCTAATGTATATATTTTTTCATGTAGATTTTAAAGCGCACGTGTGCGGAGTTTGCATGTTCTCCCTGTGCGTCGGGGGTTTCCTCCGGGTACTCCGGTTTCCTCCCCCAGTCCAAAGACATGCATGGTAGGCTGATTGGCGTGTCTAAAGTGTCCGTAGTGTATGAATGTGAGTGTGTCTGTGATTGTGCCCTGCGATGGACTGGCACCCTGTCCAGGGTGTACCCTGCCTTGTGCCCGATGCCTCCTGGGATAGGCTCCAGGTTCCCCGTGACCCTGAAAAGGAGTAAGCGGTTGAAGATGGATGGATGGATGGATGGACCTATTATGGTTTTGAAACGTGCCTAATTTTGTTTTAGAGGTCTCATATTTACATGCATCTAAGGTCAAAAGACACTTTAACGATTCATTCAATCGACCATTCTAACTGATTGAGTTAGATATATAACAAGTTTAAGCTCCATCTGAAAAAAATGAAGACCAGAGGCAGGGTTTATTTGTTACAAACCTGTGTAGGTTAGAAGTAAGTCTGGAATTACTAACAACTCATTTCAGCTGTTCAGAATCAGTTTCTTCTTTTGGGAGTCAATAACTTTGTTTGTAGTGCACTTTGATATTTTTTGAAACTTTGCAGACTTTTTACATTCGCAAACAGCTCTATAACACACTAAATGAAAGGTAATATCTGAAAAACCCATAACAGGTGCACTTTAAGTTTGAGTTTTTGAGTCAGTTTTTATTGAAAGGTGTAATGAATTAGTGGGGCGTTAGTGAGTTATATTACTGAATCAATGAGAAGACCACACAGTTTTTTTGTTTTGTTTTAAACCAGTCATTACAGTGAATAGCGTGTTATGTTACATTTATAACGTGACCAACAAAAAAATTAAAATGCTTTTACAACAGATTTTTAAGGTGTTTCCTAAAATGAATAACCATTATAACAGGATCATCAGAATTTATAGTGGGTTAAAGCAAAAGAGTGTAGCTAACCAGTGGGCGTCCTTGACATTTCACACATTTTACAAATCCAGTTGAGTAGTTGATGTATGTTCTCCATGGCACCTCAATAAATAGGCCTATTACTGCATATGGATGAGAACCGTATGTCTAAACAGCCATGCTTTATCTTTAAGTGCGGTTCAGCCCAGTTGAGTTTGCTGGCTCACAGTGAGCCAGGGGGACATGTTTTGCAGGGAGTTTTTCAAATTGTTACATTCCTGGTTTAAAATGGTCTACAAGCTAAAGTGTATTTCACACCTCTTCTGTGTGCTCTTCCATGTACTCAATTTTACACTAAGTATTACCTAAGAATTAATTGTAAAATAAATTGAATAAGAGTTCTTAACAATCTAACTAATGATTAGTCATACATACATTTATTGACATTAATATTATTCTTTTAATATAACAATGCAATTTAATAACATGCAATTATTGTATTCATCAAAAGGACATTATAGTGCATTAGTGCAGATGTTCGATTCTTACTTCTCTAAAGTTTTATTTGTGTTAGCTTAAAAGTACAGAATAATTAAATGATGTTAATGTCTCTACTCATTATCACACACACACACACACACACACACACACACACACACAGAAAAGTATTCAGTGCTTCACTTTTTCCACATTCTGTCACAGCCTTATTCCTAAATGGATTAAATTCATTATTTTCCTCAAAATTCTACAGACAATACCCCATAATGACAATGTGAAAGAAGTTTGTTTGAAATAATTGCAAATTAAAAAAAAAAAAATAAATAAAAAAATGTACATAAGTATTCACAGCCTTTGCGATGAGACTCAAAATTGAGCTCAGGTGCATCCTGTTTCCACTGATCATCCTTGAGATGTTTCTACAACTTGATTGGAGTCCACATGTGGTAAATTCAGTTGATTGGACATGATTTTGTAAGTTACACAGCAGGACTCTTCCTAGAGCTGGTCGCCCGGCCAAACTGAGCGATCGGAGAGAAGGGCCTTAGTCTGGGAGGTAACCAAAAACCTGACGATCACTCTGACAGAGCTCCAGTGTGTCTGTGGAGAGAGGAGAACCTTCCAGAAGAACAACCATTTCTGCAGCACTCCACCAATCAGGCCTGTATGGTAGAGTAGCCAGATGGAAGCCACTCATCAGTAAAAGGCACATGACAGCCCATATAGAGTTTGCCAAAAGGCACCTGAAGGACTCTCAGTCCAAAGATTGAACAAAGATTGAACTTTTTGGTCTGAATGGCAAGCGTAATATCTGGAGGAAACCAGACACCACTCATCATGTAGCAAATATCATCCCTACAGTGGAGCATGGTGGTGGCAGCATCATGCTGTGGGGATGTTTTTCAGTGGCTGGAACTGAGAGACTAGTCAGGATCGAGGGAATGATGAGTGCCGCAATTTACAGAGACATCCTTGATGAAACCCTGCTCCAGAGCGTTCTGGACCTCAGACTGGGCGAAGGTTTATCTTCCAACAGGACAATGACCCTAAGCACACAGCCAAGATAACAAAGGAGTGGCTACAGGACAACTCTGTGAATGTCCTTGAGTGGCCCAGCCAGAGCCCAGACTTGAACCTGATTGAACATCTTTCAGACATTGATCTAAAAATGGCTGTGCACCGACGCTCCCCATCCAACCTCATGGAGCTTGAGAGGTCCTGCAAAGAAGAATGGGAGAAAGTGCCCAAAAATAGATGTGCCCAGCTTGTAGCATAATTCTTAAAAAGACTTGAGGCTGTAATTGGTGCCAAAGGTGCTTCAACAAAGTATTGAGGAAAGGTTGTGAATATTTATGTACATGTGATTTTCCTGTCTTTTTTTTAATTTATTTTAAATAAATTTGCAAAGATTTCAAACAAACTTTTTTCATGTTGTCATTATGGGGTATTGTATGTATTTGAATTTTGAGGAAAATAATGAATTTAATCCATTTTGGAATAATGCTGTAACATAAAATATGGAAAAGAGAAGTGCTGTGAATACTTTCTGGATGCACTGTAATGTGTATATATATACACAGTATATATATAAAATTGTTCTTCAAATATATACTCATACATAATATATGGACAATGGATTTGGAGTCAGGATGAAAAATGTTTTCTACATTTTTTTCTCGCTACTTCTCAATTTATTCCTAAATTGTTGACCATTTGCTTGGATTTTCCAGTGGTATGTTCTAGTGTATAGTATTATCCTCTCCCCTTCACACTTTAGCCCCTTTCTCTTTTCCTTTATCTTTCTTTTCCACTTCTTTCTCTCCTTCATTTTTCACGTCTGAGCATATCTTGAGCACGACCTTGTTGAAATCTTCTGATTGGTCTGCAAACACGTAATGCCCCGCCCCTCTGATGACCTACAGGACAAGCATAAAAATCTTAACAGGAAAATATACACTGACTGTTACATTGTTGTTTTTAATACATGCCTTGGCTTGTTGACTTGCTCTTGTTTTTTCCTTTGAAAGTCTGTCTGCATTTCAAATACCATTTTTACTTTATTAGCTTCGGTAAACGACTACCAAGCGGTCTGAGGGATCAATGCAACATGACTGCAGACTTTAGAAGTGGAACAATCAGAATGTACTTAGATCTGAAAGTACTTAGATTTCCTTTAGGAACATGACTTTTTTTCAGTCAAGGTTTAGGCCTCACAGAACTGAGAGAACGTTGGTTAAAGTATTAAATGCCTGAATATTGACCACTGTTCTGCGCTGCTTGTGTTGCTTGGTCTTAGTGTGGATTTTAATATCATAAAACATGATTTTCGTCTAGAAAGATCAGAACAATTTTGTTGAGGATAAAGAACAGAGCTCTTTCCTGAGTCCGATCTTATTTGAATGACAACGATCAGTTTGTAAATGTGAATGCCAACGTGAACATTTGCCGCTCAACAAAGCTCTGTTCCATGTCCAATTGTCTTTTTTGTTTGTTTGCTTCCTTTTTGCTTATTTGTTTGTTTTGTGTTAATTAATAGCAATAAATATATCACTTAAAAACAATAAATGTAATTTGCTACATTGACATTAGGTATTATGTAGTTAGCTACTCCAATTCTTGTCATTTCAATATTTTATTCTGCCTGCTAGCTAACTATCAGGTTTGTTTTTTACCAAACCCAAATGATTGCAGTTTAAAAGCTACACATTCTTAAGTGAAGCAATTATGTGATCAGAGAAGCCAAGGGCATGTTTAAAACAGTGCAAGGTAGATTTTCAGACTAATTCTCTGTACTTACAATAATCTCTGTCTGTGAGCTGGGTCGCATTTCGCGAATGGCGTGTCCTGATTGGCCGTCTATGCAGGAACGGGAGCCACAAATGATGGAAATTGAGATTGTGTGGTTGATCATTCCCACACGTTGCATCATGGGGCGCTGGGCCCAGCCATACGGAACGGTCATGTTCTTGAATGCTGTCTCACCGCTGTGAAGCAAAACAAAAAAGGGGGAAAAAATGATGTTTGTAACTCCAGTCAGTTTAGGAAGTCTGTTTGGGTCACTTGTGCAAAGGTTTGAACTTACTGTGCTTTGTGAATAAAAAATAAATAAATAAAAAGTATGTCCACCTTCATGTCACAATTTATCTGTTTTGGCCTGAGATCCTTAGAGTTGTCAGAAAGAATGTGTGTGTGTGTGTGTTTTATGCAACTGAATTTTACAACCAAGATATACAAAAGCGGAGTCAGAGGATATAAAAGGGTGAAAGCAGGTATAAAGGTAAATAGTAGATAAATTAGTTGATATTTTGTTTGATCATTTCAGTCAATTTAAAGCTATTTAATTTAATAAATAAATAAAAAGAATGTCCACCTTCATGTCACAATTTATCTGTAAACTGTAGAATTTTTGGGTTTTTTTTTCACTATTAATATCTTAACTAATTTTACAGTTTTTTAAAAAGATGCAGATGGTCTTGTATCTTCTTTATTCAGCCGCAATTGTGCACAAACTATTGCACTCTATGACATACACGATTAGATTTATAAAAAAGTCACGGTCATTAAATATACTTCAATTACCTGTCACTCACAACCAATTTTTCGGCAATGTGGTACATTTGCATTGTTTTTTTGTCCTAATCAGTAAACTCACAAACATATTGGCACCGCATGACTTTACCTACTGAAAATTGGTTTGAATTGCAAACCATGATTACATTTTTAGAATGAAACACAAGTGGTAGAAGGCACATGGGTGTGTTAAATACCTAGGCGTCTGTGCATTAAGGTGGTAAAGGTAATCTGTCACCGAGTCATCATCAATCACATCTGAATATTTCTGTTTAAAGTCTGACCTCAGAGTCTGTAACAGCAAAGGACCTGAGAGAGAAAGAGAGAGAGAGAGCGAGAGACAGATAGAGACAGCATACTATGCCTTACTTTGTGTGTGTGTGTGTGTGTGTGTGTGTGTACCCAGTGGGCCTGCGAGTCTGAGCAGTGAAAGGGGGTTGAATGGGTTCATTGCTTTTCCCAGAGCTTTAACCCACATGGGGATTCTGCAGTGGAGCTCCTGCACTTCGGGCCTTTCTGAAAATCCCCACGGTTCTACCAGGATCAGGGTCTGCACTCTGAACAGTCACACACAGGGGGTTAAACCGTCAACACACTGTTGTGAGTTCAGTTCTTAGAACTTGTATAAGTAATCACTTTTTCTACATTGTTTAGTGTTACAACCTTGAAATTGAAATTAAAAGTCTGTAGGTTGGTAAGCATAACTTTCAATATGATGCTAAAACCACCATGCTTCACATGGTCTCTCCAACGTTTAGAAACCAATCAAGGGGGTGAATTCTTGTGCAAATATTCACAAATGCATTTAGCTAAATCATGTCCTAGTTGTCGTTCACTGTTCTAAATTAAACATGCTAGTATATCTTATACTCCAGTTCTTTGTTACTTCCACATCTCACCTGTGTGGGTGTATCAGAGCATAAGCGGTGGAGACAAACCCTCCAAGGTCGTGACCCAATAAAATCATAAGCTCTACCCCCACTGCCTTCCTCCACTCCTCCAGCGATTGGACAAACATCTCCTCCACCTCCTGGGCATGGCTGCTTACCGTTGGTCGGCTGCTCTGGCCAAAGCCCAGCAGGTCCAGAGCATACACGGTTCTCCCACTGAGTGCCAGAGCAGCCAGGTTCTTAACCCACAATCCCACTCCACCCCCAAACCCATGCAGCAGCACCACCGGGACCCGAGAACGCTCTGAGTCCTGGGTCTCATTAAAGCTCAGAGTCCAGATGTAGTTCCCGTTAGATACTGGGACGTGTCGTCTGCTGAAGCTGAGCATGAGAGCTGAAGAGTAAGAAGATTAATTTTTATCTTCAAATTTTTCTTTCTTTTTTTTAATGTCAGATTTTCATTAATTATCATAAAATTATCATAAATATACTTTTTTTTCTAGAAGGGTGTGTTATAAAAAAACAAAAACAATGTTTTGTTAAATGTTCTTCAGTTATCCTTTTAGGGCAGTCATCAACCATGTTCCTGGAGATCTACCCTCCTGAATATAGAGACATTAGCTCCAACCATAATCCTACTCACCTGACCATCATTGCCTTAAGAAGTTCTTGATCAAATAAAACAGGTGTGTTAGATTTTGGTTGGAGATTAAACCTGCAGGAAGGTGGATCTCAAGGAAGAGGGTTGGTGAACACTGTTCTAGTATAACCCTTAATATATATATTCTCCTATAACTTGGTTCCTTGGTATATTTTCTAGACAAAGTTCCAGAGTTCATAGCAATTCAGAACACTTAATTATCCAAGGAACCCTTAAAAAAACTGAAAATATATATCTTTTTTTCTAAGAGTGTTACTCATGAAAATGTAAAATCCTTGAGCGTTTTTTGGTTGTCCCTCAGTAGGAACCCTTAAAGGTCCTACGTGAACTCTACAATGAAGCATTTTCCTATTAGAACAAGTTTACATTTTTTTGGAAGCTAAAAAGCCTCAATTATCTAATGAACTTTTCATAAACCTTTGAAGAAACATTTTTAAAAGTATTTTTAAAACCTTAAAGGCTCTTCATTTGTCCCTCTAGTGGAACCCTTAAAGTGTTTCACTTTCAGAAAGTGTTCTACACAGAACCCTTTTTGGAAGCTGAGATCCCTTATTTATCCCATGAACGCTTAAAGAACTGTTCAACTTTATTGTATGTATACATTTTAATTACATTTCTACATTTCTTTTTTTTTTTTTTTGCTGGCCAGAAGTAATCTTTTGCTCTGATGATCTAAATCTAAATTACGTTTGACATTTTTAAAAATGTTATTCGCTTTCAGTTTCTAGCTTTATGTTTATTTATTTATTTATCAATCTATGTTATAAACCTAAAAAACATTTTACTGTTTTTTTAATGCAGTAGATTTGTGTTTATTTATTATTTTTTACTACTCTTTGAACTAAATGTACACTGTATTACAGGCTTGTTTCTTGTCCTTAGCTCTCCACTGATTGATTCTAGCTCATCCTGCATGATTAGGGAGATGGTTTGCTCTCAGACATAAAACACACTTACGGCGGAGAATTCTGTCCTCGGCATTTCTTAGATGAGACGGTGAGGTGGGGCACCAGGAGGGCAACCAACTGGAGAACCACCACCATCTGTCACATACACATCATCGCACATCGGAGAAAGCATTCTGACTTTAAGTATGAAAATTGACATGTTTAATGAGACAAAGCCATTTAAATACATCATTTAAAATTCCAAATACAAAAAAAATTGTAAATTGTGTTTTTTTTTCTGTAATCATCGCAATCATTTGTAGTTTCCTTAAACCACAAGTCATCTACATTCAGTGTTATTCTCCAAAAACTTTAGTATGAACTATTGGGAATTGAAGCTATATTTTATTCAGTAGTGAACAATAGTGTACACACACACACACACACACACACACACACACACTCTTACCTCTGTCTGCACACCGTATGATTGTGTAGTGCTCTGTCCATGTCCACTGATGTAAATGATAAACCTCTCACCCAGTTGAGAAATATTTTCCCTCCCAGTCCCACAGGAATGTTCCACATGATCTTGCCTCCATGTTTTCTGCAGAGTGCAAAAAAAATCGGTGTGACAGGTTACCATTTTTCTTTTTATAAAAAGAAAAAACAAATGAACAATGAAGTAAAAGCTTTTCTGTGTGTTGATTGGATCGTGTGCAATGAAAGCTTTGACTCCTGTAATATTTAGAGTTCTACATATACAGTATGTGTTTTTTTTAAACTATAATCTACATATGCATTGTTTAAATCTGGCAATAGCAAAAATGTTTGTGTTTAATGAAAGATGCATGTTGTCATGCGGTAACACTAAGATAAATGATTCACATTACAGAAAAAAATATTTTTATTTGCATGAAGATGAAATGACTATTATTGCTTTTATGAGTCAAAGTGTGTTTTATATATGTATATTTATTCTGCTTTTGGATTATTTCTATTCTTTACCTTTGGAATTTTTCTCTATTCAGTATTTCTTTCTTATATGAGACTCAAATCTGAACTCTCACAAGCCAGAGCCCATCACATTACCAGCTATTACTGACAGATAAAGTTCTAAAAAGAACTTTGTCAGCTCCAGTGGCTCCTTGATTATGCACCATGCTGGTTTAAGTGTTTGGAGATAAAGGTTTGAAGCAATTGTAATGATGTTCCACTCTTGTAGACTTTATTATAGATATTTAATGTAGGAGATCTACAGCATAAAGCCCTTAAAACAACCTTTCCATCCATCAGCCTGGCTGGGTGAGTGGATAGGGTTAGTAAGTATGAGTTGTGTGGTTTAAACCCCAGGTCATTGCTTTTGTACTTTATATGAGCGTTCATTGTAAACGATGGTCTCCGAAATGCAGATTAACCACTTAGTGCTTCAGGAGACACTGAAGAACCTGGTGGCGCAGTGGTCTGAGGGCCTATTTTGTCTTATCCATATATGACTCCTTGCTTCAAGACCTGTCATTTGCTTATATGAAATCAGGTGGTTTAATGCAAAAAGATAAATCTGATAAAACAATCAGCTTCTTGTATCAGATTTGGTGGCTCAGTGTGTAATGTTGGGATGCCATGGTGCAGGTGACTCAGGGTTTGAGTTCTGTAAGAGTTGTGTGTTTGTTTTTAAACAATATTTCTCTCTATAGAGATGAAGGCATAAAGCAGAAGATAAATCCCATAAAAAAGTAAAGTGCACTGTCAGCTCTGGTGGCTCAATGTGTGAGGGCTGCATATAGCTCAGCTTATGGTTCGAGTCCTGGCATGGGTGAACTAAGGCTCCTGTAAAAGCTGTCTGTTTCTTTCTGTAGCACGCTTTCATGCTCTATAGATAGGAGGAGGTGTAAAGAGAAAGATCTCTCTCCATCACCAATTAGTCGAGTCCGACCTTCGGTCAATTTATGGGTCATTACTCTCCACGTATTTCATCGATGTGATCCACAAAACATTTCGGCAGAAATAGTGGGGTAGTTTGCCATTGCTTTTCTCCCGGCGTGTAGCTGCTGCCAGTCACACAGCTGGGTATACACACTCATGAACCCATTCATACACTATGGACACGCCAATCATGCATACCATGCCTGTCTTTGGACTGTGGGAGTAAACCGGTGTACCCGGCAGAAACTCCCGACGCACGGGGAGAACATGCAGACTCTGCACACACGGCCCTGGCAGGACTCAAAGCCCGGACCCTGGAAGTGTGAGGTGAGGTGATAGTGCTAACCACTAAGCCACCGCACACTCCTAAAGAGAAGGATAGACACCATTAAAAAAAGGTAGGCAGACAGTCAGCATCGATGGCTCAGTGGAGTAAGGGTTTCTACCCGTCTCAGTATAGAATCATGGTTCATAGTTCCCTCTGGGTTGGAGGTGCTGGACCTGGGTGGGACAGTAAATTCTGGCAAAATGGTGAGGTTACACTGCTCTGGTACAATAATAATTTTATTACATATTTCTCTTCTATACTACACCTCTTTAAGACCGAAAAACCAGTGTTTGCTCAAACTAAACTCACTTGATAACCACCAAAACCAGCTTTGTGGAACAGGCCTTTGGAAATTTGACCCAGAGAACAAAACCAAACATTGTTTCAGGATACACAATGCTTTAAACTAGTTAAACATATAATTGATTACTACACACAGAGCAAAGACAAAAGATTTTGCTTTTTCCCTTCGCTACTGTATTTCTGAAAGATGAAAAAAAGTTTTACGAGGACGCTCAGCTCTAGACATTATATTTTTGTTAATTACATGCAGTGTATTTTACACTTGCAGTGAGAAAACAGCAAACAAATCAAAAGAATTAATTTATTCTGACTATACAACTGGACTAATAGGCATGAAAGTTTGTTTCACTGCATATGGTAATGGATCATATTTAAATTCTGCTCAGTCACCAGAGTTGTGGCCTTGTTTGATGAACTTGGACAGGAAATGAAGAGAGGACAAGACTGATCAGAGCAGGGTGCCATTCACACCTCTACAACCACTACAGTGTGGAAAAATGCCACAATAGAGCTGAACAAGTGTTTGAACACATTTATTGACTGATTTAGGCCTTTTTAGCTGCTCCTGCTGCAGCTTTCTGGAGTTTCTTTGCCTCGTGCTTGATGATCTTGTTCCTCTGCAGAAACAAAAACATGAAGGAGGTCAGGTCTCAGAAGGTCAGAGGAGACAACGAATAAATCAGCTAAAATGACTCCTCTGGTTAGGGAAATGATATACTGCACAAATATATTCCCCATGTACAAGTATACATTCTTAAATCAGACACACTATTAACACCGCTAACAAACAAAAACTAGCAGCCATTAGTTAGTTCTGTGGTACTTAGCATTTCTGTTTTGAATATTCCTTTAAGAGTTACCAAAAAATAACAGCATAGATAGTGAACATCGGTACTTTAACATCAATCTTTACGCTTTATATTAATAACATGCGCTTGCAGTGGATTGTGCAATGTGTATTGGTAAAAGATCAAAGACTTTACTTTTTTTAATGATTAAAAATTCTGGCGTGTTGTTTAAACATGTCTTACCATTTTCTTGGCCTTCATGACCTTGTAGCGATCGAAGTCGGTCATCTTGGCCCTCTGTTAAAATAATCAAGAAGGGCAGGTTAATAATTAAACATTTGTGATTGATTATTAGAAGTAATCTAATTCATCATGTCTAGTTTGTGTGAGTGATATATATATATTTACCTTTTCCCTGGCTTCGATTTTCTTGGCCCAGCTGCTCTCAGCCCACTTCTGGCTGATCCCAGCTTTCTCCCAGGCACGCCTCACAAACTTCTGACGAGCGCTGTCGAGGATAAAGTGACAACATCAGCTTTAGTTTTTAGACTTCAAGAACTCATCCTTTAGATTAACCCATCTCTCTTTCAAAACACATCCTAGAAGTGATGCCATTTTCAACACAGCTTTACAACCGACTCATGAACATTTTGGGTTTACATTGAGGATTTATTCTGGATCCAGTGGCTACTTAAACTTTATAATAAACCTGACTGTGCACAAGGTGCTCTATAATAACCAGTGGCTGTCTCAGCGATAATACTTTAACTGGTTAATCTCAGTACAGCGCAGGTTCATGTATCTAGAATAAAAGCTGAAATCTTTTGTGCAGGACAAAATTTTACAGGCCAGAAGTCGTCCAGCGCTGCTCTAATTCACAATTAAAAACTACGATCATGGAATTAAGGAAAGTCATTAAGAGGTCTCAGATCATGGCAATGGTTTTTAAATAAATCAATTTTAAGAATGTAACAACATAAAAGAATATTGCAAGAGCACCATATGTAACCGTATAACTGTCACTCATCAATGCATGGCTTATTTGACCAGCAAACTGTCAGAACGCACCAACATACACATCTATACACTAAAAAATTTATCTGTTCACAAACGGAGAAAGAAAAGCTTCCTTTTACTCAGTTTGAATGTAAACAGCGAGACAGCTAAAATAAAGAACAAAAGTCTTTAAAAACTTCTAATTATTAATTTATCTGAGAGTTAAGTATTAAACAAACTATGTAAAAATGTTTGTTTTTTTAAATAAACACTTTGTTCAGCATAGCTACATGGTCAATAACATTTTAACTATATGCTCCTGTAAAATTAGTTTATTTTTTTTTTAAACATGTAAAACAGTCCCGTGTTATTACAGGAAGGTTCTACTGCTGGCTTCCTCATAATCCGATTCCTCTGAGCCTGTATTCACACTCTAGTCTTGCCAAAATGTGATTATTGTCCATAGTATAAGAGGATGGAGAGTACTGCTTTGGACTACCGTATTTTCTGCACTGTAAGGTGCACCTAAAAGCCTTAAATTCTCTCAAAAATCGGCCGTGCGCCTAATAATCCGGTGCGTCTTGTGTGGACCGAGTTCCAAAATCTGTAAAAATGTTGTATGACTTTGGTAAGCACTCCGCTTGATTGACTGTCGGACCATTTCCAACCATATGTTTTAGCATGCGCCTTATAACATGGTGCACCTTATGCATTGGTTAAGTACAGAAATAACCTTAGACTCCGGTGCGCCTTATGGTGCAGAAAATACGGTATATTAAAAGCTCTCATGATGGAGTCAGTGCAGGTGGAGAGTGAAGATAGGGTCATACCTGTGGGGAACTTTGATGACATAATCTGTGAGCTGCATGCACTTGAATGGCATCGACTGCCTCTTCACACCGGTGCAGGGGCCATCCACCAGCGCCTGTGACATCAACCAAAACACCACGATTATGTAACCTGCTACTCCTGACATCCTTAGTGTTCAGGCCAAAGCCACCGAACCCAGTTGTCACTGAACCTCACATTAAGCAGAAGAAGTGGTGCAAACATGCAGCAGTTCTTACCCTGTTCTGATCAATCACATCTACGATGGTCACCAGTTTGCCTTCATGGGGCCCAAAGGCAACGTAGGCGACGCGGCCGATTTCGACGAAGCGCTTGAACACCTGATAAAGACAGGAAACAATTCACTGCATAGAAATCTTTTACAGACTCAGTTTAATCTACAACACTGTCCTGAATCGCTGGAGCAGATTCACAGTTCTGTAATCCAGACTTATTTTTTATATCATACCATAAGATAAATACTGGAGGGGGAAAAAATCAAAAGCAAATAAAAATTGTGTTGTATGTAATTGTAAAGAAATGTATAGAAGAAAAGAAAAGACTTGTCTTCCCAAGTTATACTTTTTTCTGGTGGAGCAAAACCAGATTAATTACAGTAACTTTCTACTATCCATTTTCTCCCCCTGCCCAGTGTTACGAACTTTAATAGTGGGAAACAGTCCTAATGGCACAAAGCTGAACCTCAGTTGGATTAACTTTTATTAATTAAACCTTAAAATTGTTGAAACGTTGGGGGGGGGGGGGCTGAACCACGTAAATGTGATAACTTTTGCATGTTGCCTCAATCTTGTGGAACAAATAAAAGACCTTTGCCAGATTCATTACTAAAAAGATCCTGCATTCAGATTATTTTTTTACGTGATAATGTATTATTTTCTAATAGTTAATAAGAACTTAATGAATTATTACAAAAGTCAAAAAGATATTCGTTTTAACATGAAGCTGCTTTAATGAGAACAACATGATGAAGAAACATCTGAAGAAACCCGATTTTCTGTTGAAACCTGTTGAAGATGACAACAGTTAAATTGTTTCTTAACTTTCCCCAAATGTATGGAAATTAACTACTTTTAAATCCAAACCTGCTTATCAGCCATGCTAGGTCCTGCTAGTCATGAATAACACTGCTTCTAACCGTTTTAGTGTTTGAACGTATTACTAAAATAACTCATATTTACTAATAAACTCGGCTAGTGAGTTCATTACTAAGTTAGTTAGTGGTTTACCTGGTTATCTAAACGCACTCGGCCTAACCGAAACAACCACGTTGCGCGCGCGACCGCATTAAACACCCGAAATTTCGCTATATACGCCAACTTTAATTTCATAAATAAGCACAAAAAGCATTAACTACGGTATAATCTCTCCGATCAAAATACATTCGTGTGTTAAGACGCAAAAAGAATGAACTTTTAGTTGAATTTGTATTCGGTATCTGTACAGAGACTCACCATGATGGGAGTCCGTGGTAGAAAAAGAACGATGCAGTTTCCGGCCCAGCCTGATACGGTTTCCGCTCAGCACTGCGCATGCGCTCAACATGAGCCGGCCTAGAGTGAATTAATAAACCTAGTTAATGAGATTAAGACTATTTTGCTGACATTTTGTGTTGGGGGGGTGGGGGGCAACTTCACGCAGGTGATTAAATATCTTTTTGTTGCTCAGCTGTTTAAGTAAAAAAAGTAACTTTTTATGAACTGTGCAAGATATTCAATAGATTAGTGTGTTAAAAATAAAAACAAAATTAAGAAGTATAATAAACAACACCTTAAACTCTGATATGGATTGCATATTGCAATGTATGTTTCAGCAGTATAGGAAATGGCATAAATGTGCATAATCATTAGTATGCTAACCATTAGTAAACATTAGTAAACAAAAATGGTTTATATATAATGCCCACAAATAATTTGTGCTCGTTTAGGTGCACAAAATGCAGCGTGATTTTTTAAAGAAAGATTTGTATATATATATATATATATATATATATATATATATATATGTATATAACAAGTTCGTTGGTTTAGGGGTA
>JAFFST010047060.1:106897-133509 GCA_022414735.1 Noturus placidus | reverse complement strand
AAGAGTTCAGAGGAAAATGACCTGATTTTTTTTTAGCTTCCAGGAAGGATATAGTAACTCGTATAGATCACTGTTTACAACTGTGGTGAGCAGAAAAGCATCTCAGCATGCACAAAACATCGACCTTGAGGTGGATGGGCTACAACAGCAGAAGACCACATTGGGTTCCACTCCTGTCAGCCACCAACAGCAATCTGAGGCCATCATGGGCATAGATATTTCATTTCATCAACAATCAGCATTAGAGGTACCTGGTCAATGAAAGCGAGGTGTCTTTGAATTGTAGCCTCATATTGTTGTTTCTGAAGCTGGAAGTTGTGGTTGAGCTGCTTCTCAGTCTCCTTCACATGATGGAGCGTCAGCTCTCTCTGCTGGGTCTGCAGGCACAAAACCACACATCAGTTTTGTCTCACTAGCAGTACATGCAGACAATGCATTTGTTTTTATGTAAAGTCCCATGCATGTGTACAAGGTTACCAGTGCAGTCTGTAGCAAGGTGACAGTACGTTTCTTTTCCTCCAGCTCCAGTTTGAGTCTCATCATAGAGCCGGTAACCTCAGCAGCACTAGCAGATGCCTGATCCACTGCAGCCAGCTCCTCCTCAGACAGCAACACCTACACAAACACATACAAAGCAAAATCTATAGGAATGAAAGAAACTAAAGCCTTCTTATTTGAAAAAATAAAGAATATTAATATGGACAGTAGGCAGGAAAAAAAACAAGTAGATCAAATCAGAGTTCTTAGCAGTACCTCTCTGTGTGATCCGGAGGTAACTGAACGTGGCCTTTCCTGCTCGGACTTCTCCATCTCATCCAGGAAGCTCATGATGCTCTGCAGTTTGGCTTCAGACAGTAAAGCCCCAGCATCGGACAAGGCTGGGCTCTGGCTCAGCTGTCCGTGCCTCTCCACATTATCTGTGGTTAGGGTGATCGACTCTCCGTCCTGAAGAGGAGAGTTGGAGGTTAGCACAGGGTAGTGTTCTCAAAGCATGACCAGTCTATATATCAATTAATAATAATAATAATAATAAAAAAGTCTAAGTCTTTCTTGAGGTCGATCACTAATAGTTCAACCGCATCCACTACAACAGCTGCATATATACTCATCAAAAAAAAGAAACTCCTCTCACATCCAACAGCTTTTATTTCCAGCAAATTTCTTAACATGTAAATATTTGTATTAACATAAAAACATTCAACCACTGAGACATAAACTGCTCAAGTTACACAGACATTTGATGAAAAGAACTGGAATAATGAGTCCCTGAACAAAGGGGGGGGTCGACTGCCTGTGGACTAGAACAGACGCACCTCATCAATCCAGGCGTATTTCTCCTTCCTGTAGCTCTTAGCCTCCGAGAGTCTCTCTGGTCCCTCCTCTAGGAGTTTGAGGGAATCCAGCAGGTCATTAAGTGTCGTTTTAGAATGAGCTCTGCTCGATGGTGCCCCCTGTCTCTGGTCGTCTACACTCACAGACCGCTGCAGAATCTCCTGAGCAATATTTAATATTAAAATCTTTTTGGAGAGAATTTACACTACTGGTGAAAAGTTTGAAGACACTTGACAAATGTTTCTCATGATCTTAAAAATCTTTTAAGGTGTTATGATTAAAATTGTTGTTGTAGACAAAAAATATAATTGTGCCAACATATTCATCTCTTTCATTAGATAACTAATATTTTATTTACAAAAAAATATATATTTTATATTTATTTTAAACGGATGACTTGGAGCGCAATATTCCAAAAAGCAGGCGAGAAGTTTCCAGCGTAGGTGGCAACTCCTTTCATACTGTTTAAGAAGCATCTCATGGTTATTCCTCAAGAAATCATTTGAGAAAATGCCAAGAATACATTTCTGGAAATTCTAGGCAAAAAGGGTGTCTACTTTGAAGATGCTAAGTTACAAAAAAATTTTAAAGTGATTTTTTATGTTTTTATCACAACATAATTCCCATAGTTCAATTTTTGTTACGAGAGTTTTGAGGACTATTATTCTAAAATGTGGGGAAAAAATAAATATAAATATAAGGAATGAGTGTTTCTAAACTTTTGACCTGTAGTGTACATCCAGAATCACGCTCATCTCCTCACTATTCCTCCAATAAAGCCTGATGTCTTATGTAAACTGTCTTGTCCCTTGTAAAAGCTTGAATAATTACCTGAGAACACTGAGAGCCTCTTCGTATTGACACCACAGGTGATACTGGCCTCAGATTGCCAGCATCTAGTTCACTCTCCAAATTCACATTGGAATCTGGGCACAGAAATCAAACATGCTAAATAGATCACCTCCAGTCAGACAGAGACATCAACAGTATAATATTTTTCTCCTATAACATCAAAACCACTAAAAGGGGAACCCTCTGAGCTCCAGAGACCTGTGTTCTTGGCCTTGGCGGCTGTAGGAGAGGTAGGCAAACTCTGAGTGAGTTTCTTACGCCCCACTTTCCCAGCCTGCTGCAGGGCATCCACTTCCTGTTCTGCTATTCGCTGTACCTCCTCAGCTCGCTGTGCCCTCTTCTGTTGCAGCTCCTGTCACACACACACACACACACACACAGAGAGAGTACAGCAATGTTACTACACTTACGAAACTATTACTGCACACATTTCAAGGCTAAAAGAACAAGTTAACCCTTTTGCTATATCTGTGAGAATACAGTATCTGGTATGTGGTAAAGATATCCAGGCTGCTGTTGTAATATAGTCTACAAGTTTTTGCCTGGGTCTAAACAATTTATTCTAAATCACCACCAAAACAGCCCTCAAGAGGGTAAGCAAAAGACATACCTGGATAGCAGTGAGCCGGGCTAGACGGGCTTTCTCCTCTCTGATGCGTTTTCTGTCCTGCTCCTTCTTTTTCTGTGGTTTCACAGCCTTTTCATCCCCCTGTTGCTGCTCCCTTTCCTGTTTGAGCGTATGTCTCACTTATGACATTTATTTTAAAATAACGTGCATGGCTAAACACTCTAAAAGATGACAGTCTGATCATTAAAATGACCCCACACAGGGTAACATTAATCCATCCATCCAGCCAGCCATCCGCTTATCTTACCTGTACACAGGGAGCCAACTTATCGCTGGGCACAATTACACATACCTTCACACACCTATGGACAATTTAGAGATGCCAATCAACCCAAGACACATGTCTTAGGACATGTCTCAGAACCCTGAGAAAACTCCTGAAGCACAGGGATAACATGTAATCTCCATGCACACAGGGCAAAGGAGAAATTCAAACCCCTGACCCTGGAGGTACGAGGCAAACATGCTAAGCATTAAGCCCCCAACATTAGTCATAAAACAAATAAATAGATAAATAAAAACCATTTAAAAAAACTAAATGATTCAAACTGCATCATTGTTTCTACTAAGCTAAAGAGGAAAACTCCTAATGTCTCACCAGACTTACTGACTCCAGAAATCCTTCATCCTATTCTTGATCTCAGAGAGCTTGAAAAAGTACTTTGATCATTCCTATGGTCTTGGTGCCAGTTACTGTAGCTCAACAGCATTCAAACATGAGGATCAAATGGATCAGAACACTACAGGATTCAAGGAAATACAATTTACCTTTCTTTTGGAAATGAGCAGTTGCTTGAGGGCAGTTTCATTTCTTTTCCTCCTGCTGACATGGCGCCGGTACCAACGCTGGATAATTACTGCTGCGTGACTGACCTGCTGGATAAACCTGTCAACAGAGTTACGAGTTTATTCAGAACTCGCACAGATCATAGCTGTTTGAAACAACAATAATTTAACAGATATGATCTGATATTGGAATCTCAGAAGAATCAGGCATTTAATGAGGTACTTTTTAATGAGACACTACAGAACGACAGTGAGGAAGCTCAGGCCTCACCTCTCGGCCTCCTCCTCTGTGACCTCTTGTCTGCAGGGGCTTCGGGAGCTGGAAACATTGTTATTGGAGCCTGATGAAGCGGAGAAGTTTTTCTGAGACTTACTGAGAGAGCTGCCCTCTAAAGTTCCCTCGTCATTCACTGTGGCTTTGATGATGTTACTGATCAGACAAGAATCAACAAAAATAACCAGTTATTTCCTTAGAGCAACAGCACCACCTGCTGGACAAAACCACAATTCACTTTGCTCAAGTATGAGCCTTTATAGGACTTGTCCATACTTGAAGCAGGGTTTCTGATTGGAGCTTTTGGGCGTGAGAGGCTTGTCTGAATGGTTGTTGTGCAGCATGGTTGTCACAGAGTTACCCACAGCTGCTTTACTGCTCCTGCACATCAAACATTAAAGACATAATTAACCTGAACAATTAAATCTTATTTGATTTGTACAGCGCTTTTAACAAATGGACATTGTCTCAAATCAACTTTACAGAAACAAACACAGGATAAAGACTTTAAATGTGAATTTAACCTTAATGAGCAAGCCGGTGGCAACAGTGACAAGGAAAAACTACCCAAGATGATATGAGAAAAAACCTTGAGAGGAACCAGACTCAGAAGGGAACCCATCCTCATCTGGGTAACAACGGATAGTGTAAAAGTAAAGGGAACTTCATTATGGTTTTTATATGAAGTCTGTTTTGTTACACTGATCCACTGTTCACTACAGGAGTCTTGAGTGTAAAATTGTATGTGGAAATTGCAGTCCTAAGGCCATAGAAGCAACCGTAGTCCCAGCAACTACAGCGAGAATGTCCATGTGAAATTGAGGTTCAAAAGCATTTCCATGAACACAATGAGAGGATAAAGTAAGTGTCCTCATAAACAAGATTTTAACATCAGTTGCCTTAAAGATAAAGTCAGATTAGATAAGAAAAATAATAATTCTTAAAATCTTTTCCAGAATTACTTATTCTGAAATCTGACTGGCGAAATTGATTAATCTTCTGTTACAGCAGCTTTGACAACACTCCCATTTTGTCTGTTATCTTTTATCATTCCTACAATAAACAGCGTATTTACAGGGATTTGTATGAAGGATGATCAACGTAAACGTGAAAAACAAACAATATGCTGTTATTATAGAAAGTTATTATAGACTTTTTCCATGAGGAGACATTTATGTAGCAGTTACGGAAGGCGTCTAGCATTTAGGTCATTGCTTTGTAAGAGAGTCATTGGGTTTTTATCCACGTGACTGTTTTGTGAAAAAGCTCTCTCTTCTTTTTAGTTTCTCAGTAACATGACAAGCCGAGGGGTTTGAGAGTGGGAACGAGAGGCTGGGGATGGAACAACTGTTTGTATCTGCTATAACTGGAACTAACTTGTTTTGTGGATATTTCATCATTACATTTAACTATAGACTGATCAAAAGTAGCGATGAAGTGTCATTAATTAATTAAAAAACGCAAATCTTCGCAAGTTGCTGTGGTATAAGAGAGCTAAAACACTTCAGGGTGTGTTATAGGAAAGTAATACTATAACTATAGGGTTCATCCATCCATCCATCCATCTCCAACCGCTTACTCCTTTTCAGGGTCACGGGGAACCCGGAGCCTATCCCAGGGAGCATCGGGCACAAGGCGGGGTACACCCTGGACTATAGGGTGTTAACAGTAATTCTACTTCCAGGCTGCATCACATCACCCTGTAATTGATCATTTTTTTCTAGAACAGCATGCTCCAAGTGATTGATTCCTTACTTAACACACCCATAGTTTGAGTTCCATCATCTTGGAAAACCCAGAGTCTGAGAAACTGATTCGGGAAACGTAGAACGTTAGCAGATGGCTTTAGGGTTCTGATGGGAAACGAATGATGCCAACCCACCGGTTGTTGGCAGTGAAGTTTGCTGCCAGGGAGACACCAGAATCTCTTTTCTTCAGGCCAGTGGGTGAATCCATACTGCAGGTGCTTCGGGAGCTGGAGGGCAATGCTCGTGGCTGGTCGTCCTTAAAAACACACACACACACAACTACTTTCAATTTGTTCACAAAAGACAGACAGTACAACCACAGATTTATGGTCTCATCTCAGGTTACTTTGTAGAATTGCTCTGCAAGTTTTTTTAAACAGTCAGTCATTCACACAGCGCTGCCAAAAAAATAGGGCAACTTGCAGTCACCTCTAAGGTGGGTTGTTTGCATTTTATAGTGTGAGGAGTTAAATTTTATGTATTCTAGATAATGACTTTACTTACAGTACCAATCAAAAGTTTGGAGACACTTGACTGAAATGTTTCTCATGACCTTAACAACCTTTTGATCTGAAGGTGTAGACTTAAATATTTGAAATCGGTGTTGTACACAAAAATATAATCATGCCAACATGTTAATTTCTTTCATTATAAAACTAGTTTTATTTACAAATTAGAAAAAAAAAATTTATACTGTTGTGAAGAAGTTTAAAGCCGGATTTGGATACAGAAAGATTACCCAAGCTTTAAACATCCCAAGGAGAACTGTGCAAGCGATAATATTGAAATGGAAGGAGTATCAGACCACTGCAAATCTACCAAGACCCGGCCGTCCCTCTAAACTTTCAGCTCATACAAGGAGAAGACTGATCAGAGATGCAGCCAAGAGGCCCATGATCACTCTGGATGACATGCAGAGATCTACAGCTGAGGTGGGAGACTCTGTCCATAGGACAACAATCAGTCGTATACTGCACAAATCTGGCCTTTATGGAAGAGTGGCATGGATGAAATATTCTGAAAATCAGCCAATAAGTGTCCAGCATAGGTGGGAATTCGTTTAATACTGTTTAAAAAGCATCTCAGGGGGATTCCTCAAGAAATTGGTTCTTGACAGAAAATGCCAAGAATATATTTCTGGAAATTCTAGGCAAAAGGGCTGTTTACTTTGAAGATGTGAAAATACGAAATTTTGATTTATTTATTTTTTTTTTTTTTTATCACAACATAATTCCAATAGTTCCATTTGTGTTACTCCAGAGTTTTTATTACTTTATTATTAAGTATTATTATTATTATTATTATTATAAAATGTAGATTTTTAAAATAAAAAAATAAAGAAAAAGTGTCTAAACTTTTGATCAGTAGTGTATATTTCAAAGCACATTTGTCAAATATATCCCTAATTTAATTCTAACGACATACATTACACAATTATGAAATTAATACAGATTCATTTCAAGTTTCTGTAACTATCCGAGTGGCTCACTGATCGTTCCAGGCATGATTTGAAGGGCAGTATATTTTCATACGCATTTACAGGAACTATAAAGATGAAGTATTCCAGAATGATAGTTTAGAAATATTTCCTAAAGCACTGGAACGTCAACAGCAGGACGGTCAGTGGTAAATGATGATGCGGGTAGAGTAGTACCAAAATGTTCCATGTTGTGTGGTCTGGGGAGGCCTTAGTGAGGCTGGCTAGTTTCCGGCGGCCATCAGTGCTGCTGTCAAACAGAGCCATAAAATCCTCTGTATTGCCCTCACTGAGAGAGCGAGAGAGAGAAAGAAAGGTGAGAATTTCATGAAGGTCAATAAAAACAAAATCACTGAATCATGATTCACATTGATTCAACTAAAAGTGAATCATTGAGCACATTCTGAAGAGTTCTGGTGCAAATCACTTTCAGAAAAAAAAAAGTAAATCAACCTTTATTAAGATACTGCTCCATCTCATACAGTTCCAGAGACATTAAGCCCATTAGACATTTTGGGTTCCCCACCCTTTCCTCAAAATTTGCATAAAATCTGAAACTCCACTAATGTCAACTTCGTCCAAAAAAAAAAAATCATTTACAATTTCCAGGATTTTTGGTTTAAGCACCACAATGCAACATACACAAACATCATGCCTCAACACATTGAGAAGAAAAACAGGTGTGATGAGGGATATACCCACAGGAGCCATGTTTCAACAAAAACAGCAGGCCATCCTGAGCATGGCGAACCATATCAGATGAACCCGTTTCACAGAAGAAAAAAAAAAAAGCCTTTTTTTTGGTGACAGCTTTGTGAGGACAGCTGCATTAGGCCTTTGCTTAGGAATGCAATGAGAGGGCAGCCATTAAGAAAGACAGATGCCTTTGCCAAAACCAGAGAAAGCACACTAACATATGGCGATCTCTTCTATGCAGACATTTAAATGCCATGGATTATCCAGAACACGAAACATGGGGAGATGCTGCTCATCTTGATGCCGAACCATGTCCTAACATGCAGAACGCCAGCTGGCCAAATGAAAAGTAGTCCAACACCGATTTTAAAAACTGCATTCCATCATGACTCTGGGAGGGGAGGTCAGGGAATGACAGCTATTGATGAGCAGAATGAGGAGGGAACAGCGCAACGTTATTCTTTACTCTTGAGTGAGGGGAGGGTGACGGCAGCTGCCGGACAATAAGCTCCCGGTGCATGCACACTTCTCCTTTCACTGCAGCCTCATTCAACAGAAACCCGAGAGGCTTCCCTCTTACCCCCTCCCAGTTTAGGACAAAGCTTCCCCCGCTGCCCTTCTCCATACTGCTGCAGCAGCCGCCAGCTCACAATAGTCATTGTCTGCAGAAGAAGAAAAAAAAAAAAAAAAGAAAAACCACAAGTCTTCCAAACCCCAGCTGGTCCTACATGCAATGCAAAACCTGAAAGTTTAGGAACGATCGCCCAAGCATGACAATGCCTGGAGCATACACGCTACATATAGGCAACAAGCTGGGGCACCTCTCCGATCACTCACATAAATGAAAGCAATGTGCAGAATGTTGTAAAGTAACCTATACACTGCCTAGGAATGTTCAGCACAACTGCTGTAACTGAAACCTGCAGTTCTAGAAAATTAAAATAGAATAGGTGTCCAATAGAAAATTGGACACCAATAGAATAGAAAGTCTGCACGGTGGTCATTCTCTGTGGCAAATCTGCTCCACCTTAAAACCAACACACTATCAGATGGAATGCTATACTTTTTACAGTCCACATTGCTTCTGCACCAATAGGATGTTACAGTTTCTTAGGAATTCAGTAACACTTCCCAGTTCGGTAGCTGAGCTTTTTGGTGTACTAGAACACATTTACACTAAAAGGGAATGGGGATGATGTTTTGTACCTGGGTCTAGCGTTGGCCTGCTGGTTCACCTGGGTGGTGCTGTTTGATCGCCGCAGATTCTTAACGGCACGGGAACTCCCAAACCCACCATCAACCTGCCAACAACAGGAATTAAGAACCCATCAATTAAAGAGTCATTACAGAGACATAATGTGTTTTAACTGCTGCTGGCATTCAAACGTGTGCATTAGGATATTCTGTCTAGCTGAATTCCAAATGCCTGTGTTACGTCACACATACACACATTTTTGCTTTCAACAACACTGGAAAAGTAAATCATTATTTACTGGGCAAAGGTGTTAGGCATGCTAATTATTTTTTCAGTACAATCTTTGTTATAGATTTTTTTATAAAAATCTACATTATATATACTTCTACATGAAAAAAAAATATTTTAGATTCCCAAACATTAATTTTCCAGCACAAAATTAAATGTAAGAGAAATGTATGTATGTCGTAAAGAAAGCAACATATTATGTGGTAATATAATATACAGCCGGGGCGGCTGTGGCTCAATCGGTAGAGCGGGTTGTCCACTAATCCACTAATCGTAGGGTTGGCGGTTCGATTCCCGTCCTGGATGACGCCACATGCCAAAGTGTCCCTGGGCAAGACACTGAACCCTAAGTTGCTCCCGATGGCAAGCTAGCACCTTGCATGGCAGCTCTGCTACCATTGGTGTGTGAATGGGTGAATGAGAAAAAAGCACTATACACGTGTGCCATTTACCATTTAATAGACACTTTTTAGACAAAAAACACAAAAATGAAGGCTGAAGGATTTTGCTGCAAAAATAAGAAGCAAGTGCAACAGTCAAAGTCTCCAAAAGAGCCGTGGCTGGTTCTGCAAGATGCTCAATAACACTTACAGATCATTTCCTTATAAAACTGCACTAATTGTACCCGATACTATTGATGATTTTTTTTTTTTAAGCAAATGGTCATCATACCAAATATCGACTTTGTCTCATTAATTACTGTTTACTGCTCTTTATAATTTTTTTTTAATATAGAAACATTTAATTTCATTATATTTGAAGGCATCTTTGCTCTACAGCATTTCTTTGCATGTGCCTAAGACTACTGCACAGTACTGGACATCCAATTCTTATTAATACTTTATATCACAGAGCAGTTGAATAATTTTCTATAATAGCAGTTCTGACAGAACTTCTGGCTGCAAGAGAAATCACAGCTTTTTTTCATGGGTGTTCCACAACATGCAATATAACTTTTTTTAAATGATAAAAAATTATAATGTGTCTGTCTTTAATGGAGTTTGCAAACTGCTGTGGTATAAGAGGAATAAAATATTTCAGGATATGCTGTTACTATAACAGGAAGCTAATCAACTTATGCCCAGTGATGTTTTATTCCTTACTTAAATTAAGTAAGAAAACCTTTGGCTAACTAAATGTAATGTTATATAGATTTCACTTTAACAGTAGCACTTCATTCTATATTCAAGATATTCAAGACTGCATATAAGAGCAGCTTATGTGGAATTGTAGTAGATCACAGTTATGAACAATTTGATGGAAAGTGAAATGTCGAAGAAGATGCAGACTCACCGGTGTGTTGCGTTTGCCATGTCCGTCACTGGCCACAGACACAGATATAGAGCGGGAGAAGTGTTTTCCCGATGATGCACTGCTGGGTCTGCGGCTCATGGAAAGCTGCGATCCGCTCAAGCTCAGATCCATCGCATCAGCTGCCATTCCAGATTGGATGGACATGGGACTGCGAGTAGTGTGCATCCTCTCTCAGCCTGAGATAAATGGAAAAGGTCAGTAGACTCGGATTCAGAGCCAGACATTATGAAGAATATAAAAGAATAAGAAATGCAGTGGTATTTATTTGAAATGGGAGAGGATTGAACTATGAAGCATTTAATGGGATTCGAGGAAGAGTTTTTAGGGTTAAAACTGTAAGACGGTGACTGCAAAGGAAAAGGCAATATAGCCATTTCAAATCCTAAAACAAAGCCACTTGGGAAATTGTGCAGTTTTTTAAAGGCTGCTGCAGGACTCATTAATATAATTTTTTTTTTTTTTAAAGGCTAGGCAGCAAATCGAATTATTTGCTAATAAGGTGAGAGGATCACAAAAGAGATAAGAGTCTTAAGCCCTTAAGAGTTTTAATGTAGTTTTCTACATTACATTGCAGACGGTGTGAAGGAAAACCAAAGTGATTATACTACATAGGATGGTAACCTTTTAACAGGTCTTACGGTTCCCTTTTCTGCAAGATTACATTGTCATAAAGCATTACATCAGAAATTATCACAGCTCCCACTTCCATTGCTGAAAAAACACTGGAAATATAGTTTCGCTTTCTAATGATTATTGGCCTAGTGGTTTCAAGCATTTTTCCATCAGGATCAAATGGAGGTCATGCTTTCCAAAACTCCATTCTATCTTGATTCAGTTACAGCTCCAGGATAATTTGTGTATACCTTGGTGTGCATCTTCAACGCTTGATGGAATAATTTCCAAGTCTATGTAGATACTCGTGAATGCTACATCTCTGGGTTTTCTTGTTCATGAGAAGCATCACTACTCACTCATCACAGTTTGTTTTTGTCAATTAAATCAGAGTGAATTCCACATCAACCTTCAGATACCATCAGATTTTTGATCAAGTTTCATACACCATCCAAAACCTCTAGTATCTAAAAGGTCTTTACACTGTGGTATTAACCTATACAGAGAACCATCCATCCATCCATCCATCCATCTTCAACCGCTTACTCCTATTCAGGGTCACGGAGAACCTGGAGCCTATCCCAGGAGGCATCGAACAAACTACTAAAATCTCCAAACCATTACACACATCGCACACAAGCCCGAGTCATTCGGGCAGCGTAGGCTACAAGCCCGAGTCATTCGGGCAGCGTAGGCTACAAGCCCGAGTCAATCCGGCAGCGTAGGCTACAAGCCCGAGTCATTCCGGCAGCGTAGGCTACAAGCCCGAGTCATTCCGGCAGCGTAGGCTACAAGCCCGAGTCATTCCGGCAGCGTAGGCTACAAGCCCGAGTCATTCCGGCAGCGTAGGGTACAAGTGGAAAAAAATCTGGAAAACTTCCTAAAGGTTAACCATACATATTTACCAGAATGCAACTTAAAGTCAGCTCAGATGATACATGAAGAATAATCTGGAGTACTCATCTTTATGGGCATGTTTTTATAGCTTGCTGTGGACCAAATGTGCCAACAAGTATAGGAATATCTAAAAGTTTTGAACTTCTACGTACAGCTGGCTGGTCCTCTCGAGGATCCACAAATCTTTATGTTTGAAAAAGAGTCAAAAGGTTTGTGTTTTATTACTGAGGTTATGTTCAGGTTAGGTGTAGACATGGTGGTAATTAGCTACATTTGTGTCCTAATGAAGGTCCTCACAAGGATAGGAAGACAAACGCGCGCGGAGTAGGATGCTACAGCTGCGTCACCAAGACAACGCCAAGCGTCGCTACAGGTGATGTCACCGTTATTGCCAGCTGTTATGCTAAACCGAGAACAAAATATTAGCACCGACTCCTACTTGTTTGGATAGAATCTAGATATAGAGATAGTCGAAATTGTTATTTCACCCTTCCTAGTGAACAGTGAGTAGACCTCTTTCCTATGCATTGAAAACAATAACTAGCCTACATATTAATTCAAATAAACCTAAACTGGCTGGTGAATGTACAGAGACATTGGCTCCTTTGCTTTTTTTTTTCTTTAATCCTGACTCGTTAGCATAAAAAACAACAATAAAAGCAGCGAGTAAAAATCATTAATCAGTACTCACCTAAGCCTGAATCAAACCGGCCACATCCGCTGTGTCCAGGGTAAAAGAACACTGTAGCCGTGTATACCTGCTTCTGGGGACCTGATTAACAGATTCCTGTCTGCGATATCACACTTCCACTACGGAAAACTGACTTCGTATCCAACAATAAATACCACGCAACCCCATCTCTTGGCAATGAACCTATCAAATCGCTTAAATGACTTTGGCCGCCCAAACACAGCCAATTGCAGACCGGAGTGGGTGGAGCTACGGGGGGAAAGCTCCAGCCATGAGATTCTCTTATTGGTGGTTGCTCTGAGACGCTGGATCTTTCTTGGTGATCTGATTGGTGGCTTTGATTGGAGAGGAGGAAAAACGTTTGGTTGAAGCTCAGAGGTATTCTAGGGAACATTGCAGAAAACGATAATAATAATAATAATAATAATATCCATCTTCAACCGATTACTCCTTTTCAGGGTCATGGGGGAACCTGGGAGCATAGGGCACAAGGCAGGGTACACCCTCGTCAGGGTGCCAGTCCATTGCAGGGCACAATCACATACACACTCACACACACATTCATACACTATGGACACTTTAGACACACCAATCAGCCTAACCTGCCTGTCTTTGTAATAATATTAATAATAATAATAATAATAATAATAATAAGTTATTGTTTGTATCTTGTAATAAATATTTGTATGCATCTATGTTTATTTTATTACTATTGTTTTTACAACAACCTTGCCAAAATATGGCCTGCCACTGGACACCAAAATATGAATTTGACACCGCCACACATTAAGGTAGCAAATATTTATTTTTCAAATAAACTTACATACAGCTTTAAAGGGGGGGGAATAGTATTTAGGGGAAAAAAGAAACCGGAACCTTATTTCTTCTATAATTAAGAAGGAAGGAAGGAAGGAAGGAAAGAAAGATTTAGATTTTATTAACAAGGTTCTCATTATTTGCCAGTTCCCTGTAGGCTTCGACATGAACTTATGAAAAAGAATAACAATAGGAACATACAATTAAACAGGTGCTTGGATCAGACAAAATATAAAAAAATGAAACACAAGCTCCTCAAAATGTTGTCTGTGTCACTGTGTGTGTGGGGCGGGGGCTTAATAATTACTTTTGACATCATTAATACGCATACGCCAATGTATTCAAATGCATCGTCATAAAATGATCAACGGTACTTAGTAATTCAAGAACTGCTCTGGAATTAATTCAAATTCGCAAAATGAGACAATTTACATGACAAAATCAGTGGGTATAGAAAGAGGAAACAAAAAAACTTTAGCACTTGTCGCTTACAGTAGAGCTATGCATCACAATGAAATAGTTTTGAGGAACACAGTCATCTCCTGAAGTCTACAGCAAGCCTCCAGACCTCTGCACCCATGCTCAGACAGATCTGCTCTGAAAGATTGTCTAGTCCAGGCAAAACAGGGGCTCCTTTTTGTTCCAAATGTGTTTCCAGAGTGGCTCTGATACTGCAAAAAAAAAAGGACAGAATTGGGGGAGGAGCAACAGTTAGCATTAAAGTCCATTGTTCATGGCACATGCATTCCGTTGTCCTGTCTGACCAGCTGCCTAATCAGGAGGTGGATCAAGGAGGCTTGGACTGACAGATGGAAGCCTGGAGGGGTCAAAATGTGGCCCTGTGTAGTCAAAAGACCCCTGATCCCCAGGGGACCACAAGGTGGAAGAAGCCGTCTTTGCTGTGATTGAAAGCCCCTATGCAGGAACAAAAGCTTAAAAGCACTTCTAACTCTTTGTGGTGAAGTTCCAGACATTGTCAAGAAATAAATAAAATTCTGTGGCACACTCCAGCAATAAATGTGATTTGTAAATATTATTTGTTAACAAAGTGGTAATGCCACTAGATCAAAGTGCCTTTAACATGTTTTTTTTTTCTTCTGTTCACACACATACGATATATGTGTATTAAAAAATTACATAGTAATTCTCATTCTAAGCCGATTTATTTCAAATAAACCCCGATTTGGATGAGAAAACAATTGTTATTTAACTATGTAAGTAAAACCCTCAGTGCTTCTGTCTGTTAACAAATGCGAATGCCATATAAACAGTGTGCATAACCTTATGGGGCCAATAAATACTTCATGGTTCTTCCACCCAAATGGTGTTAGCGTTTTGTGCTAAGAGAGGACACAGACAAGTAAGTTGAATGTCAGACAAAAAATGAATACTCACTCCCAGTGAGAATAGTATCTGGCTTCTGAGGTGATGTCTGTCTTTAAAAGCAGGATCTCATGAAGCTCCAGAGTGAAAAGTTCAACATCAGTGATGTCCAGGAACTCCTTCAACTCTTTCTGGCCATCAGCAGAAAGTTTCTCTCTATACTCTTTAGAAAGTTTTGAGATAGGGACCTATGGAGTGAGACAATTAAAATAAAAATGTATCAAATAGAATGCATATATAAAATGTTAGAGTATTACTTGAATTGATAATTCTATGTCTATGGATTTAAATGTTCGAGAGATTTTCTCGTTAAGCCAAATAACATTCGCTGGATGACACAACAACCAAAATAACACTACAGTCCTCATTCCAACAGGCTACATTCCAACATGCCAAAACACGAGGTCAAATGGCTTAAATCGCCAGAGTGTGACACAGATTTTAAACAAAAGCCTGGCACACTCTGGCGAACACTTTCTCTGGATTTATGACACACAGCTTGGGCTTCTTTGCCTCATTCAGTGTCAGCCCAGGTCAAAGGTCAGCAAGTGGAATCAGGGACAAACTTAAATGGATGAGCAGAAGGTAGCTTAATTCGAATATGTGTTTGCATTGAATACCAATATGAACAATTACTCTAAATCACAAGCTGCAATGTATTATTATCATAGTGATATTGAAATTGTGCCAGCTACTAATGTGATCAATAGATATAGGTACAAGTTTGTACATTTAGGATATTCTATTCTAGTTGGTAAACAGCAAAAAGAGAAATCCTACTTTTATTGATGCTGAAACAATTCTCAGAGGCACTGAGAAATCCTTTAAAGCTTTTTTCTAATAAAAACTGGTGGTCATGCAGTGATATATTACTCATGTGCACTTATACAGAGGAAGCGTTTTTAAAAAAAAGACTTTCTAAAAGACTGCAAACCTTAAGCACCTTAATACAGTGGTGTGAAAAAGTGTTTGCCCCCTTCCTCCTTTCCTGTTCCTTTGCATGTTTGTCACACTTAAGTGTTTCGGAACATCAAACCAATTTAAACAATAGTCAAGGACATGTCCTTGACTATTGTTTAAATTGGTTTGATGTTCCGAAACACTTAAGTGTGACAAACATGCAATGGAACAGGAAATGAGGAAGGGGGCAAACACTTTTTCACACCACTGTATACCAAGTAAAACATCCTCAGTAGATTCAATCATCTTCCAGTCAATCCTCTACACTATCTCTTTGTGAATTAATTTCTTGAGTAATTGCATTTTATATTTTACAAATACATTTCACTGCTAGGGTGGCACAGTGGCTTAGCGGCACCTCCAGGTTTGGGGGTTCCACTTCCTCCCTGTGCTTCAGGGTTTCCTTTGGGTACTCCGGTTTCCTCCCCCAGTCCAAAAACATGTGTTGTAGACCGATAGAATGGCATTCATGAATTGTCCAAATGTCGAAGTGTGTGAATGGGTGTGTGAATGTGTGTGCAATTGTGCCCTGCGATGGGTTAGCAGCCTTTCCAGGTGTCCCCTGCCTTGTTCCCAGTGTTCCCTGCTGGAGGCTCCAGGCTCCCCATGACTCTGTGTAGGATAAGCGGTATGGAAAATGGATGGATAGATTTCAGGGAAATGTTGGCTCAGTGATTAAGATGTTGGACTACTGGACTTCTGCACCTCCAAGATGCCACTGCAAGGCTCAACTGCTCAGTTGTATACCGTATTTTCCGCACTATAAGGCGCCCCTAAAAGCCTTAAATTTTCTCAAAAATCGGCCGTGCGCCTAATAATCCGGTGCGCCTTATGTGTGGACTGAGTTCCAACATCTGTAAATATGTTGTGCGACTGGTTGGCGTAACAACCGTATGCGCCTTATAACACGGTGCGCCTTGGTCAAGTACAGAAATAGACCCTGTAATTGAAACGGAAAATACGGTAATTGAGATAAATGTAAGGCACTCTGGACAAGGGCACCTGCCAAATGCTGTAAATATAAATGGTTTTCACTGCTAGTTATGCAACACCCAATATTGTTGTATCAATGCTATTGGTGTTAATAAAACTAATGCATGTTATAAACATGAGGTACCTGAACTACACTGTTATTTCTGTAGAACACTGCAAAATGTATTCCATCCTTAATAATACAGTATATACTGCTCGTATACCTATTACTATTCAAATTACAGTAATGCAAATAGATACGTAGCCAGAAGGAGAATCATGTGCATTGAATCTGAGAAACAGTTATGGCATGATTCTCCTCTGCAGCAATGGACATCCTTCAACCTGAGTTCATTTATCATGCAGTGTGGATGTGGAGTTCTGTGGAGGCATTCACCTGTCCTCTCCTCAGCTTCAGCTCACTCCTCCAGCAGGTCAGCAGCTGCCATGTGGCTGTACACTGATCCAGCCTGATATCTGCCAAAGCCTAAGAACACACAAACATATGCACAAGAAAAATAAAATTTACCACAACATTTTATTTGTGCTCACTAAAAAATAATTCAAACAAGATTGAAAACTCAAAACTGGTCCAAATCAGCCCAATAGCCTTCATGTCCTGTGGCTTTACACACTCACCAGGCACTTTTTCTTTTTTTTTAGGAAACCCTGTACATCTGCCATTCACACACTTATCCAATCAGCCAAACATGTGGCAGCAGGGAAATGTGTAAAATCATGCAAATGCTGGTCAAGAGCTTCAGTTAAGTTCACATAATGTGATCTTAGTGACTTAGTGGTTTGAGTATTTTAGAGCCTGTTGATCTCCTGTGATTGTCATGTGTAAGAGTCTCTAGAGTTTACTGAGAATGGTGTAAAAAACATCCAGTGAGCAGCAGTTTTGCAGGTGGAAATGCCTTGTTAATGAGAGAGGTCAGAGGAGAATGGCCAGCATGGTTTGAATTGACAGGAAGGCAACGGAAACTATATAGATAACCACTCTTTAGAACTGCATTGAGCAGAAAAGCATCTCAGAATGTACATGTCAAACCTTTAGGTTGATGAGATAAAACAGTAGAAAACCACATTTTTCAACCACATGTTTCATCTCTGTCAGCCAAGAACAGGAATCCGAGACCACAGTGGGCACAGACTCACCGAAACTGCACAACTGAACATTGAAAAAATGTCACCTGGTGACATTCTGCTACAATCCACTTAATCTGGAGCAGATACAGAAAAAGATACAGATACACCCATGTGGCAGATGTAAATACCCTTTAAATTCATGTTTTGAACAAAAACAGAAATTTCAGACACTAAAATGTCTTGGCTGATTGACAACATTTAGAGTAAGGGGAAGTTTTTTTTTTTTTTTTTTTAAATATCGCTTCAGCTTTAATATGCTCATCTGGAACTGTGCCACAAATATAGAGTTTAGCAAAATAAAGTGGTAATAATATGCCAATAATACTAATAATATGGTATAATGTGCATACTAAAAAAAACTGTACATAAAATGAATAGATACAGAAAAGTATCCTTTTTCCTATTTAAATGAATATTAATGAATTTGCTGGGATTAAATTTAATTACTAATTAATCAATTTGTATAGCGTTTTTACAATGGTACATTGTCTCAAAGCAGCTTTACAGAAATATCATTTTTACATTTACATTTACAAGCGACTTACAAATGAGAGCACACTCACACACCAATGGTAGCAGAGCTGCCATGCAAGGTGCTAGCTTGCCATCGGGGGACACTTAGGGTTCAGTGTCTTGCCCAAGGACACTTCGGCATGGGATCGCCCGGGCCGGGATTCGAACCGCCAACCGCACGGTTAGTGGATTAGTGGACAACCCGTTCTACCGACTGAGCCACAGCCGCCCTAAAAAAGACTTTATTCCTATTTAAAGTCTAAATTTTGGGGCATTTTTTAGCATGATTATTTTAGGTTATTATTCACCAGTAATAATGTCTCGATATAGAAGGATTTTAAATCTCTAAACTGTCTAGGTGGACATTTTAATATTTTTCATGTCATTTGAAATGTAATCATTTATTATCATTAATGAGCTAATTCTATCGTATTGAATGGCAATTACAACTTAAGTGTATTATAATGAATGTATATGAATGTATTTTATGAAGCGTAGTAGATTATGACAATGCAGACAGCAGTAATCCTGACCTTGGCTACACTGCTGGAGATGTGCTGCTCCATCTTGAGAGATTCTTGAAGATAGGACAGTAGAGGGGATTTTGCACGTCCTCCAGTTTTACCCAGGAAACGCAGGCCAATCTCCAGAGCATACACAGTGTCGCACACATCAGTGAAGGAACGCAGCACTGTTCTTATCCAGCTGCATACTGAGGCCTTCAGCGGCTCCTGAGCGGCCAAGAGAGGAGAAATAATATTCAGTATATATCTACAAATTGTGCAGTTTCAATGTTATGACTAAATGCCAGTGAGCTGTACAGAAATTTGAACATTTCATTCATTGATCTTCGATATCCGAAGTTCCCTCAGATGGCCTTCAGCCAAGAGGTTAAACTAAAAATGTGCTGTAGTCATAGTAAATGGTAAATTTTACCTGGGGTATCTTGCTTCTGACATCTTTCAAAACCTCTGAAAAATCTTGATGATGCCTCTTCAGATACCTTTCAGTGTCCTTCAAGTGTTAAACAAATAGTATTAACAAAAATGAACAGCAGAATAATTTTACTTCCAATATAGGCTACTCTTAAAATGTATTGAAATGTGTATATTATATGTATATATAATATATAATAAATGATAAGGGTTGGCTTTTAATCAACACTATATGGCAAAGCCATCATATCATCTTTTAATAGGGTGGGTCAATTAACAAAATTTTAACTGTAAACCTGATTTTTGGCTTCCTCAAATAATTAGATATAATTAACTACAATACTGATGTGTTTAGCTAATTGGCCAACTTTGAATGTCAGTTTTTAGTGAATTTAATCATGAGTTGCAGTTTAGATTAAATGCAGATCTATGTGGTCATCTATTCATCCATCCAACCATTTTCCATACCGCTTATCCTACACAGGGTCATAAAGAGCCTGGTGCCTATCCCAGGGGACACCCTGGATGAGGTGCCAACCCATCACACAGTACAATTGCACACACACACTCACACACCCATTCATACACTACAAACAATTTGGAAATGCCAATCAGCCTACACCGTGTGTCTTTGGACTGGGGAGGAAACCGGAGTACCTGGATGAAACCCCCAAAGCACGGGTAGAAAAAAAAAATCTAAAAAAAGATTTTCTAAAAAAATCTATGAAAATGATGCACAATGTGAAACAAGTGCTGCTTTATTTTGATTTCAATCAATGTAGTACTATAAAATGATTTTGTTCCTAAACTGTCTGACTATTTTGTTTTCAATATCTTTCAATCTTTAAATTAACTCTGTAATTTAATGTTAATAAAGCATTAAAAGCATGAGGTTTACATGATGTTGACAGATTAATGAGTAGATTAGTTTACTAACTGTTTGAATGCGTGGCTTGCCAGCAAAAAAGTGTCTGTGAAGTTGTTTCTCAATAGCCTGCAGGTTGTAGTCACTGGCAGTTTGTTGACCCTTCACTAGTGTGTAGTGGCAGTGAGCTAAGACCAGGGGCAGCAACTCCTTTTCTGGGTGGCACAGTGCCAACTGGCTCTCAGACAGCACCCCTACAGGAACACTGTAGTCACTGCAAGACACAAGAGGACATGAGTAAGTGATTTAAAGCAGAAACAGAGTAAATTTTAAGTTGCACAAAAAAAAACCCTTCATTTTCTCCAAACCAGAACACACAGACACACCTGTCTTCCTGACGACTGAGTTTCTGAGCTTCTCGCACCAGGCTGTTGTGAGTTTCCGACAGCAGCTCGACGAGAGCGTTCAGACACGAGCCTGGTCCACGACGGCTCAGGCAAAGGTACTTAACAGGACTGTCCATGGTTATGTCCTTCGTACATAGTTCTGGATCCACACCTATAGTTAACACACACCAAACATACATACACAGACACTCTCTATCACCTTTACTACGTCCGCATCAACAAAGTAATTCCGTGTTTTCATTCATTCCAGACATGAAGCAAAACACATCCGTTGAAGTGCACCATGCACAGAGAGACTGCACCACTCATTGAGTACTTAGCACTCACCATTATTAGCTAGCTCCATTCTGAGATGATTCCACACCATGAAGAAGGTCTGTAGCCTTTTTTTCAGTGTGTTCCTATGGAGGCCTATTAACGCACAATTATAATAGAACACATTTCAAATGTATGTGGTATTTTACAGAACAAGCCTAGTATTGTTGCACTATCTTGAATATGGCTACCTGCAGGAATGTTGTGAAGCAGTGTAGCGATGGGTGAAGAGTCTGTCTCAGCATCTATCGGCACTATTCGTGTCAGATCCAACAACAGGGCTGCCAGGTCAGGCAGACAAGCCAGGTGTCTTACATACTGCACCTGTCACACACACACACACACAAACACACACACACACACACACACACAGAGAAGTGCACATTACATATCAGTCATGCAGAGATGAATTACATGAGACATTTCAATGTTTCACCAATTTAACTCTGGATTAGCTCACTTAAAACAGCATTACCCCTTAACTCTGACTGTTGAATTTGTCATTCTAAATAAATGGCATTCCATAAGGATTATTTCCCTCATAAAAGTTGGGACTAATCATTCATAAGACTTCAGATACTACGTACTTTTTCAAGAAATAACGAGAGGAGGGGAACTCGTTTCTGTGCCTGCTTTTGAGCAATAAGCTGAGAAAGATGTTCCACTGTCAGTGTGTCTGGGGGCGTCCAGAAAGACGCATGATGGCTGGGACAGTCAGAGGCAAGAGAAAGGAGGGAACGAGGGTCTCCCTTTAATGTCTTCATCAGAGCGCTGTTGGACAGCTCATTGTCAGCTGCAACCTTCCCCTGAGCATCATTTAAGTGTCTGTTCAAATCCTGAAAACAAAAAGAAAACACAGAGTGATGCTTTAGTTATGCAGAGCAGGAGACAGATCATAGGTTTTATAAAGGTTAGACAGCTTCTTACTGCTCTTGTTATTATTTCACAGTCTACTATACTGTATAACATTGATGGCAAAGAGTTATTTATATGCAATGTAAAATTACCAAAAATATCTATAGAAAAATCCAGCTAGAACTGAAATAGGTTATTTCTGTGAACAGACCTTTAGAATAGGACTGATGACTGTTTCACAAACATGCTTCTCCCACTGCTCTCGATCATGTCGAGAAGACCATTCTTTTGCCCCCTGCTGGACACGAACTGGTAAAGAATAAAATCTGGTGTGAAATCTGGGCATAGTGCTCAGTGCTCAGGTCCTGCTTATTTAAGATCCCAAATAAAGAGTGCTACATGTACATTTGCATTTACAGCATTTAGCAGACTCCCTCATTCAGAGAGATTTACAGAAGTGCTTTGTAGTCTCTATCAAAAACGTATTTTCATGCAAGTTCACTAAGACAGGGACTAAGAATTGCATCAAGGTAAAATCATATTGGGGTTAATACAGCGTGAAAAAAGACACACTACAGGGTTGTTATTTTTTATTAATATGATACATTGCAAGGGCGCACAGTGGTTTAGCATTTAGCACGTTCGCCTCACACCTCCAGGGTTGGGGATTTTATTCCCGCCACTGCCCTGTGGTGCAGAGTTTGCATGTTCTTCCCGTGATGCAGGGGTTTCCTCCGGGTACTCCGGTTTTCTCCCACAGTCCAAAGACATGCAGGGTAGGCTGATTGGTGTAGTGCCCATAGTGTATGAATAGGTGTCTGAATGTGTATGTGATTGTGCCCTGTGATGGATTGGCAGCCCGTCCAGGGTGTACCCCACCTTGTGCCCGATGCTCCCTGGTAGGGGAATAGGATAAGCGGTATAGAATATGGATGGATGGATGGATGGATGGATGGATGGATGATACATTGCTCTGTAATATGTGTGATGGGATTATTCACAAAGAATAATTGTGATATGACTTCACGTTCAAAGTAGGTAGAGGAAATAAAACTGTTCTATACATAATATAAAGTATAAAATTGTAGAGACCAGTGTCCACATCTGCTGTATATGAACCATAAAACTAACTTTGAGAAAATTTAATAAAGTAATGGTTGTTCAAAATGGTAAAACTAACTTTGGTGAAAATGCTAATTTAATACCTGCCCTTTCAGAAAAGTGAATATGACCAAATCTATTGGCATACAGTAAACACCACCCTGTATTTTGCACTATTCTGCATCTTTATATAGAAACTGCATTTTTTGTCAGGAGCATGCATTGGTTTCCATGGCAACCACATCATGTGCATATATATTGTTGCAGTTATCAGCCAATCACCACCTTTGATGTGGGATTAGCTAAATACTGACTTAAGGTTGATGTATATAAGTATATATACACAAGTATATTAGTATATAAGCCATGCTAGGCACAGATGTCATGGCATAAAGTCCTGCCATTGTCTAATGCTTTACTTTTTATCATTCCTTACCTGTCTGTGATCTCTGTCCATTTGGATTCCCTACATTGCTCTTCATACTTGAGACTAATTGCACTGTGATTGGGGATTCTTCTGTACGCATATCCGACCGCCTTGCATTTGTGATCATGTTCTACTGTTGGTGGTACTTTTGTTAACATTTCTAGAATGTTCTTATCAGTTTGGATAAGAAATGACCATGTCATGCATCTCATTTAATATTATTTATATACCATGAACATGCTCACAGACCTGTGGGGAGCTGTGCTGAGGTATCGAGGATCAGATGAACCGTGATGGCTGTGTCGTCCCAGTTCAGATTCAGAGTCTTACCCAGAACCTCCATGTCCTTTTCAAGATGGCGCCACAGAAACTCTTGGGCATTGTTCACAGTGGGGTGAATCAATGCACTGATACCCTGCAAAGAGTCACACAAGTTGTATATTGTAATTATATTTTAATAAATGCATGGTGAATATTTCTCAGCATTTATAGACTACATAAAGTAATTATTATTGTTCTCATGTATGTGGACTTTTTTATGATTGGATTCTTTACAGCTGAAATGAACGATGATCATTAAATATGCTTTTGCACTCACTGAACTATCTGGGATTTGAAGCAAATAGGAGAAGCTAATTTCATTAACTGTTTACATTTAAACATGAACTTTAACCCTTCAATTCACAATTTAGCAATGGGCTTGCTGCCTGGATCATATCAGGTTGTCACTTTTTATTTATAGCAAAACAATTCTGATAATCATCCTAAAAATTAACCAATACGTGTTTATTATTAGCTAATTATATGTAATATAAAGAAAAATGACATAGAATCCCAACCTATGCAAAATGTGTGAGCACAAATAAGCTCAAGTGGGTTTGATAGGCATTTTTCTTTTTTAATTACTAACAAGGACCACTCATTTTAAACCTTTTATCTCACATTGTAATAAATCATCTGGGAAAAATTAGATAAAAATGACAATTATAATATCTAGTATATATACACAGTAAATATAATATTTTTAAAATATAAGCATAATAAATGTAGATCTGATCAATTGAGCTAAACGTAAATTGTATACATGTTATTTTATTCATTATTATCCCTTTGACCTGAACAGAATATGAGAGCATACAATCTCAGTGTACCTGGGGACTAAGAGAGGATCCATGCAGCATGGCCAGATGAAGGAAGAGACGCAGCACACAGGATTGGACCATAGGCAGATCTCTGTTTGGAGCGTCAGATCTGCGGGCAGCATCATCCAGGATATGGCCTGGTCGGGTCCGATCACCCACATTGCCTTGGACTAGATTGAATCCATCTACTGCTCTGTGTTGTATACCACCAATAAGCACGCCACATGTGTCACATTTTGCCTCAACCACTGGCCTCCCACACTAGAAAAAGAAAAAACTAAATTTTAAGTACTGTTTAATTCATAACACACTCATAGTTTCCTTACAGAAACATTTTAATATATATAGTCTTTTTTCATCAGTTCAGTTTAGATAAAGTCACAATTAAAGGAGTACAATGAATCCTGTAAGCAATCATTAATAAACTGCAGCTCACCTCTCCAACAAAAGACGGGTGACCATTTTTACAATCTGTAGGTTAAAATAAAAAAGGAAAATTAAGACAACATGTTACATGTCTCTTAATGCCAACTTCAAGTGATATACACTACCACTCAAGAGTTTGGACACACTTGACCGAATACTAATTTTTTTATAGTCCTAAAGACATTTTAATAAAGGCTTATGGGTAATTTTTCACCAAGACAATTGTAAATAATGAGATAATGCATGCATACAGTATACGTTTCTGTCTGATTTCAAATGTATTTATAATAAATAATCTCACTTAAAACAAACTTTTTTTCCTAAAATTTAGAATGATTTCAATCTCAGTGAGGAGATTGGCCTATTTGGGAACTTTAAGAAAAGCTTCCTAAATGAAGTACTGACAAGAAGCCTAGAGCATGTTCCAACCAGGATGTTGTTAAGAATTTAAAATATAAACTAGTTTTGGTTTGTGTAACATTTTTCGTGGGCACTGCATAATTCCATATGTGATATTTAATAGCATGTCTTCATTATTATTCTAAAATGATAGAAAAAAAATTATATAAAAAATAAAATAAATTCTTTTTTAAAAATGTATAAAACTGCATTTTATGAGCAGGGGTGTCCAAACATTTTACTGGTGGTTCAAATACAGATTTAAGCTAATTCTTTTCTATCTCTCTCCATTCCAATAACAACTTACAGTATTGCTTCAGCTTTGGATCGTTTAACCACCGAATGACCATACTGGTGTTGTCATCTGGCATGGTGGGAAGAAATGTTTCCTATAACAACAACAATAATAATAATAATAATAATAATAATAATAATAATAATAATAATAATAATAAAACAAATATTCATATAATCTATTTACAGTGAAAAAAAGATATGTACAGGAGGCTATGTTTCAACTTATCGGGTTATGTTGGACCTGTGATCAATATCAACAGTGTGAAAAGACAGCGTAAATATGTGATCATTAAAAATGAGAAAATGTTTCATAACCATAATCTTACAAATGTACATATTAGTTCCTTACTAACTTTCTTAATAATTAATGCTTCCCATTGATTGATTTACTTTTCTTACCCTCATATTCTGTGGCCTAGAGGCAATGAGGTGGAGCGGATAAAGAAGTCGACTCCCACTATGGAACACAGCGATGGCATGAACCAGGATCTCCAGAAGAAGACGTCTCTGTGCTGATTCATTTGCACGAGTATGCAGGTGAGACACGAGACCTCCAAATGGATTTGATAAAAGCCTGTTGCAGAGGTCATACAAGTGACCTGTTGTGCACTCCCTCACACTGTCCTTCAGGAACTCTAACTCCTGTTGAGGAAAACAGAAACAAAGAAAACAGACTAAGACATTCTTAGCAGTTAACAAATGATGCCCTGCATTTGTTATGCTTAAACATTTACAGTGCCTTGCGAAAGTATTCGGCCCCTTGAACTGTTCGACCTTTGCCACATTTCAGGCCTCAAACATAAAGATATAAAACTGTAATTTTTTGTGAAGAATCAACAACAGGTGGGACACAATCATGA
>JAFFST010047060.1:72074-94313 GCA_022414735.1 Noturus placidus | reverse complement strand
GGCTGAATAATTTTGCTCGCCCAATTTTTCAGTTTTTTATTTGTTGAAAAAGTCTGAAATATCCAATAAATTTCGTTCCACTTCATGATTGTGTCCCACCTGTTGTCGATTCTTCACAAAAAATTACAGTTTTATATCTTTATGTTTGAGGCCTGAAATGTGGCAAAAGGTGGAACAGTTCAAGGGGGCCGAATACTTTTGCAAGGCACTGTATATATATATATATATAGTATAACTTATACTTAGTGGTTAGCAACACACCAAGTTGTGCCGGCTCGGAGAGTAGCTTGCTGATTGGTGTTCCACAAAAAACTGAGAGATCCAAGCTCATGTCATTGGTGTCTCTAAGGTCATCAATATGTGTCGAAAGCCAAGCACCTATTAAAGAACATAAAATGAAGCAAATCCTGGAAATGTGGTATAATTGCTCTTACATGAGAATCTAGTTACACTCACCTCCCTGGAATCCAATATACTTATTGCCACTTGCAATCCTTGAGAGTTTTGTGATAAACACAATATAGCAGTTGTGATCTTCTGACTGAAAAGCTAGAAGTTCATTCATGCAGCAGTACCTGAAAACACATTAATAGGTTTTAATCCTAAGATTCTGTATCACAAATATGCGAGTACGCATGGTAATATAACACTGTTCTTTATAAAAGTAAAATGCTAAAAATATTGCTGAAAATGGAATTACATACCTTCATCATTTACTAATAAAAGAAAAAGTAAAGCAAAGGCAAAAGGTATAAAATGCTCACATTGCCGAAGCAGTGAGTTCATTTTTGCAGAGTGATTCATCCATATCCATCTGAACCAACAAGATGTTCAGAGACAGGTGTGCCGTCTTCAGGAAGCCTCTGAAAAAGACAAAATTGAGACAAATATTTGATTTATATTCATGTAAAAACACTTGCATCATATGGTCTGAAATTCTACACAAAACTAAAAAGAATCTTCGCAGATCTTTGTGTGTGATGGCACAATCAGGAACAATCAGTGTAATCTTGGTTTAAGTCTTAAAAAAAAGTGGCAGACGATACATATAAATGTGATATGGGTGAAATATAGAATTCACGTAGTTTGGCAATAGATTATTATGTTCTGTACCGAATTTTGCTACAGAAAGAAGCCTCTGTGTCAAACTGGTGCAGAGAGAGCAAAAGGAGCCCTTCCATGGACAGACCCAACGCCTGGGCCAGATTACGTAGATCGGCTTTAGTTAGCAGACAAGAGAAAGTGGTTACCTAGCACAAAAAGCAACATATAAATCTAATTAAATTCCACTCCATTTATTACACAATGATCTGATACACAATGTTACAGTTACCCATATACAGATATACAGATATACAGATACTAATACCAATTTTCTTTGTATGTCCAATAACATTCCTTACCTCTACGAATCTCTTATTTTCCTTGTCAGTCTTCTTCAAATGACTGTCCATAAATCCTCTGAGGGAATGGTGGTCTTGCTGACGAAAATACAGCCTCTGAAGTCTTTCAACTTCATGGTTTCCCAGCCCTGAGTTCTTCAGCCTTAACACAGAATCTGGTGTGGCACCGTTCAACAAGAAGTATTTGGCCCATTCATAGACCTCTTCCTCCTCATCTTTGGATTCCTTTAACCTTACTTCCTCAAGATCATCTGGATTTATATCCAGTTCCACAGACTTGGGAATTTCCCCATGGGTGTCTTGTTCACCTTCAGCTTCAATACCACCCTCACTGTCATCTACATTCATCAAGACAAGTCCCTCATTGTTTTCATTTTGGAGAGCCTTTCCTGTGTCACTGCCTGTCGAAGAACTTTCCTTGTCATCATTGGCTGTAGTGTGATGAGACTTAACTCCTCCTTCTTGATCATAGACCTGTTCCTTATTTTCGTTTATGTCATCCTCTGTGGACATAGACATTTCGCTAAAGTCTGTGGACACTGATATACTGTTGTGCCTTTTGCTGGGCAGGTCAGTGTCAACTTGACCATCTCCCACTTTCTGATGATCCTGTTTTCCTCTTTTTTCTAATGCCTGCAGGAGAGCACTGGCACAAGCATCTCCATGAAAACCAACAAACGCATCGGATGAACCAAAATCAGATGCAGATGTCTCGGAGTACTGGGAAAACTCGTTCACCCAGTTCTTGAGTTTTTCCAGAACTCTGTGCTGCCATGGTGTCAAATCTGTACTCCTGTCTACTCTATGCTTCTCCAGTCTGTTTTTCAGTGGAACAGGAAACTTTTCATAGACCTTTTCCTGGTCCTCTATCACAACCAGTCTGAAATCTTTGTGAACTCGACACTTTACTCTGTGCGACCCTAATCCCAAGTCGACATACTGCTGCCCACTAAAATATACATAGTACTGGTTCAATGCATCATACAGACTCTCATATAGATTAAGCAGATTCAAGAGGATGACAGTCCGGCCAGTTTCCATGCATGTCTTCACTCGACTCACATTACGGCAGATTTGAGCATACTCCTGATCTTTGGGAAATCCTGAACCAAACACAATTTCAGGGCAGGTGTATTTATCCTCGGAAAAAATACACTGCTGAATGATGTATAGGGCAGCATTGTTTGTTGTGAGCAGAAGAAGATAGCGACATTCTTCTTCGTTGTTGTGATCAAGGTTTTGTTTAATCATTTCTAGTGTGCTTATCATAGGGACTTCATGACTGTTTGAGAAGAGATCTTGGAAATGACAGAGAGGGTCAAAGTTGTCTTTTTGTCCACTGAAATTTCGCAGTATAGCCTTTGCTAAGTCGCTGTCACTGGGCTCACAGTCTGTGTTTTTCACTACAGCAAAAATCATTTTCACCAAACTGTAATAATCCCGGAGTCCAAAAAATTGATCGTGGTCACTTTCACAAATGTTTAAAAAGCCTTTTGCCAATTTAGGCAGGAGATGGCTGATTTTGTGACTAACTGACTCGGATGATGAGCAGATACCTTTGGCTGTCTCCACTAACTCGTTTTCACTTGGAGCCCAGCGAGAAACAAAAATACCTCTGTTCATCTTAGCAGGATCAAGAGCCCAGTTTGAGATTCCAACAAAGCCCACTTTCATGTGTGGCTCTGGTCTGTCATTGTCAATGCAGCCATCTTCCAAAAGAGGGTGCAGGGTTTTCAGTGGCATCTGTGGAGAATCTTCTGCCAATCCTATCTCATCCAGCACTACCACTGATACAAACTCATCTAAGTTCTTGTCTTTTTGAAAGCAAGCACAATTCCTGAAAGTTCCAGTGATCCCTTCTGGACTTGAGTGAGGACTACACTGAAAAGACACCATGTGCACCTCTTTTAGCTTCTGGAACAATTCACTGTGAGAGGCTTGCCTTTGCATGGCATAAGCTACAACAGTTTTGGCAAGAGATTTCGAGCTCCCTGGCTTGCCTACAAGGAAGAGTGGGATCTTCAGCTCAATGCAGACCACCATGAGAAAGACATTTTCTTTCAATGCTAAATTTTTAGCAATCGTCTCTCGTGTTTGAATGCTCTGGAGGAAGAAGTCTTGGCAAGAAGAAATCTCATGCTCCAGTGCCTGTTTAGAGTTGAATGGTTCTGGAAAGAAACGGCTAATATTCTGTAGATAGTTGTCTCTGAACTCAAGTGATGGATAATAGCAAATACCCAAAGCAAGAGTCAAGCATTTCAATGTCACTTGGACGATGTCAGTCTCTTGACATTTTGGAAACAGGTGCTTTCTTTGTTTGTAGAACCACAATAGTACCCTCATTGATCTCTCTACATCCCTAAGACTTACAAAACTGCACTCATTCACTTGATGACGCATATGTCTTTGAGAGGCTACCAAAGCTTTGGTGATAACGCTCTGGCATTGACGTGGCAAGGAGTGTTCTTCAATTTGTTTCTGTACAATTTGTTGGATATAAGAACATTCTGCTGAATCACTCAACTGCCCAAAGTCCCAAACAAGGGGGATCATACTTGGGGGCAAAGGATGTACTCGGTATACAAGCTGGCGCATGGGAACTTGACCAAGGCGATCCTCTGTTTCCCCAGCCTTTACTCTGTACCCCAATCCAGCTCTCTCTAAGCGTGCAATCATTTTTGGAGTGTGCTTCCTGTAGGGATTGCATGCAGCAATTATTTTCAGACCAGAATTTTTTTTCAAAGGAACTCCCTGCACAGTCTTGTCACATAGTACTTCTTTGATAGCAAAGATAGCCTCTGTGGAGTTCGCCTCATCGAAAAACAAAATGGTGTCTAGTTTATATAGTTGACTGTTTCTCTGTGCAAGTTTTTCAGCCTCCCTGACCTTTTTGTATATAGCGTCAGCAGTAGTTCCTCCATGAACTTTAACCAGTTTCATGTTTTCAACCACTCTACCTTCCCTTTGAAGATCACAAAGAAACTTCACTAGTCTGGTCTTGCCACAACCAGTTTCCCCCATTATGATCACTGGAATTTCACACCTGAATCTCATATGGATGGCTAGCATCTTCATTACATTGTCAGAAGTGAGCTCGTATGTGGGATCAGGGTCAAAATGTTTCCTTATCTTAGCACCAACAACAAAGGAAATCTTCTGTATCTTGGTCTCTCTTGGCAACTGGTCAAAGTCTTCAGAAAATGAAATTCTTTGATTCTGAAGTCCTGTGAACAGGTCAAGTGACATTACATTTCCCATCAAAACCTTTTTAGTCTGTGGGTCAACAACATTCAGAGTATTTCGGGTGGAACTTTGCTCCACATGAAAACCAAGGAAGGTCATGGTCAAGTGATCTGCATTAAAGAAGATATATGGATGAGATTCATTCTCCCATCGCTTCCGAATGGTTAACGTGGCTAAAAAAACATCTTCAGAGTCTCGCAGAAGTGAAGGACTTTGGTCAGAGATGTTCAGGGAAGGAGATGCAAAGTCCCTAGCCATGTGTATCATGAATTTGACTATGAAGCTCTTGAAGCCACTCAAAATGTTTCCAAAAAAGTTTGGATCACAGAATCCAGAATTCTCACAATCTTTGAGCTGTAGGTTGAGAAACCAAGTAAAGTGCTTCAGTTCAGCCCATGAAGGGTCCTCCAGTCCACAGTTTGACAAAAGATGATGAAGACAGTCCACTTTGTTGCCCTCTACAGATCCAGCTTTATATTTGAAATGGTCCAAATTCTCACCTCTGTTGAATCTCCTTAGATATTGGTAAGGTCTCTGAACACCTTCACTGTTAAACTCTTGTACGTCCATCAGTGGGTCTAAGGATGCATATTTCACCTGAGGATTTTGGTTTTCAATCTCCAGTACTCTAACTTCATTTGGTGGTTTACAGTGAATGGTTGGCAGTAAGCTGAGAAGACCTTCGTTTGACTAAAAAGAAACCAAAGAGTTATACAAATAATTTATTTAAAGACTGTTCCAAGTAAACATTTTTTTATCATTTTATTAACTATTACAATAGTTTTACACACGGAATAAATGCCCACGTATTTCATAACAACTCAATGCTGAATTACATAACAGAATGATTTGGGTAATAAGGAAAAAGTAGAGAAATCAAAGTAAGCTCCAAGACAAAGTATGTTTACAAGGATTTCAGCATGGATGTGTTAGATTGCAGGAAAAGACATACCTTTTTATACATTTGTCTATGATGAGCAGAATCTGGAAGAAGAGCTTCAACTGCAATCAAGTGGGATGTGTTTCTCCTCCATAGTTTCCCTTCACTGTCACTCAGACATCCTAGAATCAGTAATCTGAACAGGAACTCCTCTAAACCAGAACAAACCTGTTAAGCCAAATATCTGCTATTAGCATCAAACAAAAATTACATTTTACAAAAAGTAAAATTACACCAATGATAACTGAGTAAACTTTGCAAAACAATGCAATATAGTGTAGTAATACATACAGCTGCTGTGTCAATGTGCATTAGAACAGGATCTTGTTCTTTCAGTGATGACTGCTTCTCACAAAGTGTTCGGACTAAGCAATCTGTATCAACATTGGGTTCTATCAGTCTAACTGGCAGATAAGTGGCATTTGGAAAAGTTGTCTTGAAATTCTGGAACATCCTTGTAACATAGAGTGACTTTCCTGCAAGGAGACAAAAGTGGCAAATACTAGCAAATATCTTAACATTTTGATCATTTTATTGCAATAATTTATATCAAATGTATTTTTATATACTCAAATACACACCAACAGCTGCACGTTTAGATGTAATCAACCAGGAAGAAATACCATCTGGAAAGACCTGAAGTTGACGGCCTTTAACACCGGGAGGAGAGAAGTGACGCTGAAGGTATTTCTTGCCACTTTCTAAGGAAACATTCAATCCGGCTTGCACCCTATAGTTGCTAAAGAATGATGGGATATACCTGTCTTGGTTCACAGGACAAATTATAACCATGCGAAAATTAGATCTAGCACTCCTCTCCATTTTCTCAAAATGCTCTGCCAGGGCCACGCTTACATTATAGGTCAGTAAACCTGGATTAACCAATGTATAGATTTTCTGATGGTGGCTTGGAGCATCTTGACCTAGGCATCGCCGAAGAAAGATCTCAACCTCTTCTTCACTTGTGTCCTCTTGGCACATTAGCACCTCGTCAACTGAGGGAAAAGCCTGTTCTGGGCTGTTCATGTACAACGTAAGTGTGCTGGTTATTAATTCTGTAGCAGGGCACAGAATGAGATTGGGCTTTCCGTCGTGAAGAACAGATGGAAACTTGCGCATGATGTTTAGTTTGTTCATAGCAGAGAAACAGGTAAGAAACTGAGCAAGGCTCTTAACGTCCATGTACCGTGTAAGGTATTTGGGCATGTTATTCCTGAAGTCTTGCCACAAATTCTCCAGAGTTTCCATAACTGTGTTTGTAATTTTGCATTCATGGGCCTGTGTGGAGGAGACAGAACAAGTCTCCATCATATCTTCTTCTGACCCAATTTCATTGCTACTGTCCTCCAACTCATCCAGATCGACTTCTGCCAAACTTTCTTCTTCAGAATCCTCCGGAAGACTTTCACAATATTCTTCAGAATATGCTTCAGAACTAGATGAAAATTCTTCTAGAATATCCTCAGTGTCGACTCTCTCTTCTTCTGTGTCTTTGTCAATGCTAGTGTTTTCTTTTTGCTGTCTAGGTCTGCTAATATTCATAGACTGTTCAGACTCTGATTCAGCACTGGAGTGGCTTTGAAATTCAGACTGACGACTCTCTTTTGCTTTAGCAAAGGCAAGTCTGATATCACTCAGTGTACTGTCTGGCTTAAGCAGAGTGAGCAAGTGCCATATTTGTTGTGGAACAGGCATTCCTTTTTCACAGATTTTGTTGATCCATTGGCAAAGGTAGACCACTTGTTCTGAGGTATAATAATTGAGTGCATAGAATTGAGAGCGCAGCTCAGACATAAAGCTACGCCAGTCTTCATGGCAGGCTTCCATAGAGCGGCATACTTTTTGAAGCTCCTCTGCAACATGCCCATGATACACAATATGTCTCTCAAGTAAAGGAAAGTGTATGTTAATGCATGGGTCCTTTTCATGGTTGCATATTACATGTGCAATCAAGTCCCGGAACAATAAGTTGCCAGATGAACATAGCTGCATGAGGATGCGCCCCATTCTCTGTACTCCCTCAAATATCTAGAATAAAAAAAGACATAATTTTCACATCATTTCATAATTATAATATCTTCAATTCATAAACTAATCATCAATCTTATCTATACAACAAAACATCATTCAGAATATGTGTTCTGGTAAACTGACCTCCATGAATTTGTTTACTTGCTCCTTGTCATGCTCTCCTTTGGATGACATTAGCATCAGTTTGTTCTGTAACTCCAGTAATTCATCAAGACTGCATGTCTTATCCATTTCACCGTTTTTTACCTTCATACATAAAATATTGCCCAGGGATTTCTACAAAATAGCAACAAAAAGAAATACCAACAGTCTTGAACAGTCAAAAATAAACATCCCTACATTTACATACAGTACATCTATATTAATAAAGGCTTATTCCAACAGATATCAGTTGTCATAAAGGCTGCTTTCATTCATTTTGATTTGAAGTTGTCATATAAACCTGCATGCGTACTTTTTTGGGTTCAATGCCACACTGTAAATTCAACTATGTACTTACTTTTCCAGAAAAATTATCTGGCCAGCCAACATTGTACACACCACAGGTATTGATTGCTGAGGCCAAATAAAGAGAGGACTTTTCCACAGATCCATAAGTCTCGCTCAGTCCTTTCAGCCAGTCTAACCAATAAGTGGAGTGTTTCTACAGACAGATGCACACCCTGTTAACAACTGACATATGACTAAATCTGCTTAAAAACTCTGATATACTATTGACTATCCTTATAAACAGTACACATTTCAATAAAGTCCAAATATTCACAGCCAATGGTCTCAGTGTCTTACATAAAGTATGAGAGCTGAAACAGGTCTATACTGTATAGTACATATTTCTGAATAAAAGCTTACCAGTTTTTCTGGAAGTTTTTCCTCATTTTTTAGATTATCCCAGACTTCCTTAGCACGGACAATGAACTCTTCAAAACCTGCTTTCTCGTCTAAGGAGTATAACAACGGACTGTAACCCGAGACAGCATCTTGAAAACTTTTCAATCTGTCAATCTCAATGTCATTCTCTCCAGCCGAAATGGAAGCTAAATCCATGAACACCTTCAGCTCTCTTCGGTCTGTTCAAAAGCACAAATGATTAGTTACTGTAAGAAACAAACACTTAAGTAGAAATCCGGGTAACACTTTACAAGTATACACTATGCAGGGACTAAGTAGGAACTAATGAGAAGTATTATATTAATACCCAAGTCACTACTATTATGTGCTTTATTATTATAAGCATAAAAATACATGCCCAGAAAAGGTGGTTTACACTAATGTGAAAGATTACCAAAAAGCACAACCAAGTATGAATCTGTTTATCAGCTCTGATTGTATTTGAGACATTTAATGAACTTACTCTTAATCGCGGATTTAACCCAGTTGACTAGTTTTTCGCTGTTCAGGAATACTTCAAGACAAGCTGTGTGCTGATTGTTGACGTGAGAAAGCTTTTCCTTGGCACTGATAAGGTTGTTGCTCAATGAATCTAGGAGCTTCGTTTTGAATGAATCTTCTCTCTGTACAACACAACACAATGTTTTCACTTGCACTATAAAAACTATTACGGTAAAATGTATAAAGATTTACAAGTTTAATAGGAAACTGCAGTAAATGTATAGCAAATGGTTATAAAACATATTTACAGTAAAGACCTGAACATATATTTAAGTAATTGCTGTACTTTTTTTCTTTTTTTCTTTTTACAGTACATCACTGTTACCAGTTAAAATAAAATATAATGCTCATTTGGCTGACCAATGCAGTACTATCCTGCAAAGTAACAAAATATTTTGCTGTAAAATAAATACTGTACATTTTCAGCACGTCTTTTCAGTGTATCTAAACACACACTTAACCAAAAGTGAAAACTGCTTTTACCAGCTGAGTAAGACTTTCTATATGGCTGAAGTCTCCTTTCAGATTGAGACTGTCTTTTATCTTCAGTATTACATTGGCAGACTCTGCCGCATGGTGAAGCTGTCTGTACTCCTGGATCTGACTGAACCTTGGTTCCAGCCAGTTGTTCTCCAGACTCGCATATTTCTCAAGCTTTGTGGCCATAAGCTCCATCTCCTTCTTAAGCCGAGCGCCATCACCTTTGTCATCACATCCTTTAACAGCCTTGTCCACTTCCTCAAAAGTCACAAATCCATGACTAATCCTTGTACCTAGCTGGTAAAAGTCCCTAAGAGAAGGCTGCCATATTTCAGAAAGAACTTTTTTCAGCAATAGACAAAGAGAACCAGGGTCCATAGCCAGTGCTTTTGCTCTGTCCATCCATGATTTGAGAATCAGATTGCTGTCTTGAAATTCATGCATCTCCTTTGCTGCATTCATCACTGTAAGTAACTCAACACTGTAGTATAGAACCTTCCCTGTGGAAATATCTTTTAGATCTTCATTGGAGAAGCATGACTGCACCCCCACCAGCTCATTTAATCCCATTGGCTGCATATCAATCTTGTGTTCTTTCTCAAGTGATGAGATCTCAGGTACTGATGGAGATTGAACAGAAACATCAAATTAAATGAAGAAGGTGCATGTGCAGTCTCTCTTATTGTAGAGAAGCAAACTCACCTTGAATTATATCTGAGATTTTCCCAACCATTTTTATGAGGACATCTATGTGTTTCCTTTGTTCCAGCAGGGATTGGCAATCTTTCTCTCTTTGATTAAGCAGTCTTTCTGCATCAATAGTGATTTTATCCAATTTTATGTGTTTTTTACCTAAAAATGGAGACACAATGGATCACATACTTAAAACATGGTGGTTAATGGTGAAATGCAACACAAAAAATTGTGAAATAATAGTACAAAAAAGTTTTTAAAAATATGTGCAAACAAAAATTACACTTGGAAATAAATGAATCATATGAAACAATGACAAGTGGAAAAATTTTAAATATCTGCACTTCGTGTAAAAAGTCTGCATTTGGAGTATGTGTGAAACATCAGTATCTAAAAACCACATGTACATCATATGATCATTTGCATGTGTAGTTCATGTGTCTTTTCCACAAGGGCTGTTCTTATAGGCATAAAATATCATATAGCACTCACATTTTTTGTGCAGCTCTTGGAATTGTTTCCGATGTTTTAGGATAATCTGCAGGTGACCAAAGGGTATATTACCATCACAAAGAGAATTGACCAAACGACCATAAGTGTCCTGGCACATGTTCATGACTTGACTGGCCTCTTCATTTAACTTGTAATGACTCCAATCTCCTGAAGAAAGAGAAATAGCAGGTAAAGGATTTTGGTGTCACTGTAACTATGACTGCAGAGTAGTGGTTAAAATATAAAATTTACCAATTGATCTTCATTTAAATTTCATAAACTTCATTAATTTGTGACTTGTCATTATTTTCTCTCCGATGTGATCCATACTACCAGTGCTGCTTTTGGTTTTTTTTAACCCTACTTGTTTAGGTATTTATGTGCCAAACATAGACATGTGGGTGGAGCTAGAAGTAATGCAGACCATTAGTGGTTAAGGCAACTGACAATTTAAAATGAAAAGTGTTAGATATGTTTGTTTTTTTTAAATTCCATAACAATTCCATAGCTTTTGTGTCACTGACATTTACATTTCTCATTTCTGATAAATGTGAAATACTGTAATCCATCTATAAATCAGTCCAAATTCCACATGGTTGCTCATTCATGGTGTTTGTTTATCTAGGGTACGTCATAGAATGTCATTTGAGAATCTTTCAAAGAAAATGTGTGATTGACAAGGTCATCATGTCATGCAATGTTTGTATTAATATACTGTATAGTACATTTGTCCTTTACTTTCATAATAACTTATGCCATTGGTTCATCACAATTTATGACAGAATGAGTGGTATTCATGAACACACACTGTGAAAAGACAGATGAGCCCCTGACAAGCAGTGAATGCTATGTCAACTTCATAGAAGTAGTGTACCCTGAGATAAGAGGACATGGACGGCAGATTGCTCATTCAGTAGCTGGGTCACAGTGTCTTCTCCAAAACGAGCTGTTGACTCAGTAATGATCGCGGACAAGATGGATGAAGAAATATGTTTCATGGAAGGCTGTAGAGTCTGCAGAAGATTCCCTTCTTTACCTGCCTGAATGTGACACAAATATTAATTCATTCATTATTAGTAATCACTTTATCCTGGTCAAGTTCCCAGGGCACCATGTACACATCATTCACACCTAGCAATTTTGTGTAGCCAATCCACCTCCAGCCATATTTTTTTGAAAAGTCGTGGAAACCGGTGAACCTTGAGCAAACCCACGGAGAACATGCAAAAGTCATTTATTTACATAGTAAATAGCAAAAACTGGAGAGACCAAGAACAGGAATAAACATAACCTACTGATTGGCAAGGTCATGGTATTAAGAAAACTGTCACCAACCTGGCATAGCTTTTTAATGGCAGAGAAGCACATATCCTGAAAACAAGTCTGAACTGTGGTGTGGCTTTTATCTATAGCTCCTGCTAGTGTTTCATGACAACAGATCTGTACCTTCTGTATGTCATTAAGCTGTAGAATAAAAGACGACAGAAAATGATATAATTTGCATGTATTATTAGTTAACAGCCAATCATGAATGTGCCCTTGTATAGGTGTACCTCAGAGATCCTCTTTTTCAAGTCTCGCTCTACACAGCACATCCATTGCACTGCAACAGAGGGAATTGAACACTCCAGCCCAAAGAAAGCATTCCAGAGCTATAGGAAGGGGAAAAGGCATTGTTTAAGACAGCCTTTTGATAACACACATACAGTCAAGTTAGTTTTTCATTACTGCTGTACCTCCATTTCATTTGAGTAATTGAGTCTGGAATTTTGAATCAGAGGTCTCTGCAGTAGACTGTCTTTCCACTGACTGAACTCGTTCTGAGTGAATTCAAGCTGTTTCAAAAGCCTATTCTTCTCGGAATCTTTGTCCTCTCCATGCTAAAAAAAAAAATCACTACGTTGTAAAAGTAGATATAGAACAGCGTTAAACAGACTGTGTAGCTGTGATATTATACCTTTGAAAGAAATTCATACTGAATTTCAGCCATTTTAAATACCAGCTGAAAGGACAGAACTGTTGCGTTATATGCCAGAACAAGTCGAGTCATTGCACAAGTGCTCTTATGGACATTTCTGCAGCACTGAAATATGGATTCCAACCATTTAGAGCCCATGAGTCTGAAAGTAAAATCATATCAAATAAAATCCAATAACACAAAACATTATTATGGATTTGATTCATTATATGAGGAATAAAACACTCTGAGACATGCTGTTATAGAAAACTATTAAACAACAAGGTGGTGTGATGCAGCTTGATGAGAAGCAGAGTTATTGTTATGAAACCAACATTGATTATTAAAAAAAAAAAAACATACATCTGTCAGAGCTGCTGTTATAGAAAATTTGTCAACTCCTTATGAATCAGATTCAAGAATTCGACAGCACTGCGGTACCATGTGGTACAATATGGTGCAAAAAGCACAAGAGTGACCCGTAATAGCAACAGCCTAGAATCCTACCTTTCTTTCTCCTTATCAACATATTTCAACAGATCTGCCAGAATCTCTTCTGTCACCTGAAAAACAAAAAGCATTTGTGAAATTCTTTGCCTTGATGCAGATTAATAACTTGCCTTGATGCAGATTAATAACTTGTTCTATGCAACAGCCATCAGCATACCACCCACCTTCAGATCTTTCTGTGTACGCTTAGGATCAGCGTTTCGAATGCATAATTGAAAATCTCTCAATCTGTACATCAAGCTCTGAATTAGCTGTTCAGAGGCAATTTCTGTCAACTTGGCAAACTTGGATATATCATCAAATGCTATCATGGATAGCCAGGCAGCCACAACATGAGGCTTGTCCTTGGCCAGTGACTTGTGCTTTTCAACCAGATCAAGGGTCATCCTTGAAAATATAACAAAAAAATTAATGAAGAAATTCATTTTCTTACTTAATCAATTAAGGTCCCAATTATAGAAATGTTTGAGAACATATTTGTAGGTAAATCTAAACCTGCCATTAATGTTTAATATTTTTTTTATACATAATACACAAATATTTAGATTTACAGAAACGAGTAGCATTATATCTAAAATACCTCTTAAATAAACCTTTATTGTAAAAATAACATAAATTGACAGACCTTCTCTTATCAGCATGTGTTCTTATTTTCTCTCTGTATGTACTGTACTCCAAGGATTGCAGTCCTGTCCAGTCTGGTTCCTCCACAGTCAGCCCGAGCCGGTCTGAGTCTGCACCAGGCTGCCTCACAGAATGGAGGAGAGGAACCAACAGAAGTGCCTCTGAGATCAGATCGCGGGTACAATGGTTTATCAGACCCATTACTGTGCTGAATTGATAAATAAAACCAAGAAATATCCATTAATAATAATAATAAGAAGAAGAAGAAGAAGAAGAAGAAGAAGAAAATGAAGAAGAAGAAGAAGAAGCAGAAGAAGAAGAAGAGGAAGAAGAAGAAGAATGACTGTGGTTATTAGGTAACACTTTATTAAAGGGTAAATGAAGTGGGCCACAAAACACATTCATAACCATCACATAACTAGTTCACAAACCAATATTAAATGATCAGTAATAAATAAATAAATAAATTTGTCTTTAATTGAAAGACAAAACAGAAAGGAAACTCATTTATTAGTATGAAGTGTGTATAATTTTTAATCTTATCCTTGAACTTATTTATATCGTCTTTACTAATAGAACATACATGAACTATTGACAACTCTTGTTTGGTATATCAACTTCCTCTAGGAGCAAACGATTTAATGTTGTTAAACTGAAGTGTTGATGGTCCTTTTGCATTAAAAACTAGTACGAAACACCATTACAAGTTCACTTGTTTACGAAACCCATAAGACAAATGAATGAATTGTGCCCTCAAACTAAAGTAGTAATCAAATGTGCATTTGTTAATCTCATATGTATACCTTCTATACCTTAAGATCTATAAATTTAATGAATATGCTTTTAGTAAAAGCAAACTAATCATTTGCAAGATAAAGATAAAAAATAAAGTAACAGTGTCAATCAATCTAACCATGAACATTAAGGTTAAGCTTTTATCTTCACTCTTTCTAATGTCCCCTAACTAGACATAAGATTTTCATAAATTCTCCAGTATTGTTTTGTAAAATATGCATGCTCAGCAATGATGGCTTGGTGATTTAGGCATTGGGCTTCTGACTGGAAGGCTGTGAGTTCAAATCTCAGCATTGCCAAGTTACCACTGGGCCCTTGAGAAAGGCTTATATACTGCTATACTCTTATACTGCCCACTGGTATACCATCTCATTTGTAAGCTACTCTGGACATACTGTAAGCGTCAGTCAAATGAGCAAATGTAAGTATCCTACATTTAAAATGTTACCAATTGTTAAAACTTCGGCCTTCACTCTAGCTAGATCGTTTATGATTTAGGTTTTTCCTTTAATTTGACCCTACCCCCTGTAGGTATACACATCATTAAGCAATATTTTTTTTTTTTACATCGTTATTATACTATTATACATTTATAATTCAAACCAGGTTCTCTGTGGCTCACTGTTTTATACTTACTACTGCAGTTCTGGAAAGGAATTTTGCATTTCTTGTACTTGTCTGAGAGCAGGAGCAGATGATACCAGCTGACAGAGCACACTCCAGTCTTTCATTCCGAGATTGACACCAGATGCACGGGTCACCTGGAACACTGAGAGGCCAAGTGCAAGAGGGCCAACATTACTTGAGGTCTCTGATGGCCTTCTTTCAGGATTCAGTATCTTACCCAGCTTTGCTGCTATCAATTCAGACACCTAAAGCAGATAATCAGAAATTGAAGATATGGAACAATTTCTCAAAGATTTAATTACCCTTATTAGAATCAAAAGCGTTCACTGGCCTGTATAGAAGGAGTGGGCAGCTGATCCCAGTAAAAAACCCGCTGACGGGCACTGTGAAAACACCACTTATACTGGTTTAAGAGTTGTGTGAATGTCCTCATGGCCTCCTGGTTTGATGGTTCCCATTTTTCAAACAACCTGTTTAGCAGTAAATGTGCAGAATTCTGCCAGGCCTCAGATACGACTTTATGGGCAGATATGAGCCAGCTCTTCAGCCATTCCTTAAAGTTTCCTGGACCTGAACAACTCATATGGGCCTCAAAAAGGTGGATTTCTAGACAATAAAAAATGTCAATAAATAGTGAAAATAATGACCAAATGCACTAAATAATAAATAAATAAATTAACAGGAGTACAACTTTCCTACCTTTTAGTGAGCGATCAAAAGGAATCTGGAGTGATCTTGTGGCAAGTTCCACTATAGTGTTCCCTCGTTTCTGCACTGCATAGTGGTATGATACCATGCTGCCACGTGTCACATAATGTTCTTCAACAGAGCATCTCGCCTCAATTAAATAGCCATTCTTATTCAAGCCCCTATTACATGGGAGAAACATAATATAATTATAAACACACCAAGACCACTACCATTGAAGAATTCAGGCTATTTATATATAGCATATATTAAATATTTGGTATGTGGCCTGCTTGCTGCTTGTCAACTGTTACATCAAAAATAAATGCTCTTACAATTAACCTACAGCACAGCCCCCTCCCCCCCCCACACACACATTCTCAGCGCTTCACTTTTCCCACATTTTGTTATGTTGCAGCTTTAAAATGGATTAAATTCCTTATTTTCCTCAAAATTCTACAAACAATACCCCATAATGACAACGTGAAAGAAGTTTGTTTGAAATCTTTGGAAATTTATTAAAAATAAAAAACAAAAAAAAAGCACATGTACATAAGTATTCACAGCCTTTGCTCAGTACTTTGTTGAAGCACCTTTGGCACCAATTACAGCCGCAAGTCTTTTTGAGTATGATGCTACAAACTTGGCACACCTATCTTTGGTCAGTTTTTCCCATTCTTCTTTGCAGGACCTCTCAAGCTCCATCAGGTTGGATGGGGAGCGTCGGTGCACAGCCATTTTCAGATCTCTCCAGAGATGTTCAATCGGGTTCAAGTCTGGGCTCTGGCTGGGCCACTCAAGGAGATTCACAGAGTTGTCCTGTAGCCACTCCTTTGTTATCTTGTCTGTGTGCTTAGGGTCATTGTCCTGTTGGAAGATGAACCATGCCAGGTGATGAGTGGTGCCTGTTTTCCTCCAGACATGATGCTTGCCATTCAGGCCATCAGACCAGAGAATTTTGTTTCATCATGGTCTGACAGTCCTTCAGGTTCCTTTTGGCAAACTCCAGGCGGGCTGTCATGTGCCTTTTACTGAGGAGTGGAATCCGTCTGGCCACTCTACCATACAGGCCTGATTGGTGGAGTGCTTCAGAGATGGTTGTTCTTCTGGAAGGTTCTCTTCTCTCCCCAGAGACAAGCTGGAGCTCTGTCAGAGTGACCAATGGGTTTTTGGTCACCACCCTGACTAAGGCCCTTCTCCCCCATCGCTCAGTTTGGCCGGGTGGCCAGCTCTAGGATGAGTCCTGGTGGTTCCAAACTTCATCCATTTACGGCTGATGGAGGCCACTGTGCTCATTGGGACCTTCAATGCTACAGAAATGTTTCTGTATCCTTCCCCAGATCTGTGCTTTGATGCAATCCTGTCTCGGAGGTCTACAGACAGTTCCTTGGACTTCATGGCTTGGTTTGTGCTCTGACATGCATTGTTAACTGTATGTAGACAGGTGTGTGCCTTTCCAAATCATGTTCAATTAACTGAATTTACCACAGGTGGACTCCAATCAAGTTGTAGAAACATCTCAAGGATGATCAAAACAGGATGCACCTGAGATCAATTTGTAGTGTCATGGCAAAGGCTGTGAATACTTATTTACATGTGGTTTTGTTTTTTTTTATTTTTAATAAATTTGCAAAGATTTCAAACAAACTTCTTTCACATTGTCATTACGGGGTATTGTTTGTATAATTTTAAGGAAAATAATTAATTTAATCCATTTTGGAATAAGGCTGTAACATAAAAAATTTGGGAAAAGTGAAGCGCTGTGAATACTTTCCGGATGCACTGTATGTATATATAAAATCTCTATACATAACCTAATCCAGTGGTTTTCAAAATGGTGGCCACCAGGGGGCACCAGGGGAGCCTCAACAATTTGGTGTCAAAAATAAATTCTCACTCTCAGACAACTACACACACCACACACACACACACACACACAATCAATTCCTAATGTAATGTAATTATTAATAAAAAGGGGGATATATTCAGAAGTCTGTATTTTTAATGTGTTTTAAAGACATCTTGCCAAAAGGGGGCCTCTGTCAAATGTTAATGCCATGTGGGGGGCCTTGCCCTGGAAAAGTTTGGGAACCACTGACCTAATCTATATTCTGTTATTTATTTATTTATTGATAGATAGATAGATAGATAGATAGATAGATAGATAGATAGATAGATAGATAGATAGATAGATAGATTTTGTTCTTTTTAAAATTACTTTTCATAACTTTTATGATTTTATTTAATAACTTTTATAAAAATATAACCGACAGGTATGGAACATGAATGATTAAAAGTATTTCTGAGCACTATAACCACTTTGAACAAGAGAACTACATTGTAATAACATGTACTATTTCACATGTAAAACATGTTGCATTCCATTCATCTTGTGTTCTAAAAACATTCTCATATGACTTATGCAAACTGGGATGAAGGGCACGTCTCGTTAACCATGACCGTGTTAAATCTCTGGCTCTCAGCCATTCACTGAACAGAGCAGACGCAGAGAGAGGTGAGAGTGCAGCGGGAAAGCAAGAACTTGTGTTTGAAGGACAGTACTGGCGACATTTGGAAAGTTGCTAAAGTTTGTCCAAAAAGTCGCTAGATTTGTTGCTAGGCGCATTTTGCTAAAAAAAAAAAGTCGGTAAAGGGGTCTGAAAAGTCGCTAAGTTGGCAACACTGGTCTGCACTGACACCTAGATAAAAGGCAGGTTAAGCTCCGCCTCTTTCCAGCAAAAAGAAAATGGAGAGGGAACACAAGGGTTTTAATTTATGCACATTCTATTTGAAAAGCAATAAAATACACCGAGAACCCAAATGATGCCCTGTCTGTGTTTTTTTTTTTTTTCGTTCTTGAAAACAATTCAGGCCCCCCTTCCAATCTCTCTGTGCCCCCCGGGTTGAGAACCACTGACCTACAGCATTACTCATCATTTTCATCTGCTATAATACACCACATCCTAATTAATGATAGCCCATTGATTATGTTCCTCCAGCTTACATTAGAGTAATTAATAAAAGTGTAAAACAACAAAATACAATCTGAACCGAACTGACTTACTGCAAAATTAATATACAACCAGCATACAATATCATAAAAGAAAACTCACCTGCACAGGGTTAGTTCTAATTCCATAGAACCATTTTCATAACAGATCAGAAACTTGTCTTCCTGTCTGTTATACTTGAAGCTTTTGTCCATAACTAAGTACACATAAAATGTGAACATTGGTTTCCCAGTCGGTCCTCTCACTGGGGACGTTGTTCTAATAGAATAAAAAGTGGTAGATAACGGTCATTTTCTCTTAGTAAGGGTTTAAAAATGTACAATTTAGCCAAATGATTAATAAAATGAAGTCTACCTCTGCACTGCTTTGTCGTGGGTTTTGCCGTCCGGTCCTGCAACTGTCTGGTTGGTTTTCTCCTTTGAGTCTTTGCCTGATGCTGCTTGAGCATATGACTTCGGATTTGTTTCTGTAGACTTGGGGTTAGAGGAATCTTGTGGATCTTTTCCTGTCTGTTCTCCCTTTTTGCTCTTGATGTCCTCCTCCTGCATTACTTCATCACAGCGTGATGGTGTAGTTCTTCCTTCCTTCTTGTCTCCTCCAGGATCAGGAGGTGTTGACACAGAATCATCAGCACCCTTTTCTTCATTTGTCTTGATTGAATCATTTTCTTCATTCCCTTGGCCTTGAATGGTGGCTTCAGACCTGGGATCTGACTCGGTTTGTGTGTGACATGATTTGTGACTGATGGACTCAGTCTGGGTCTCTCTGTTATTTATATTTCGTCTTGTTTGGGTCTGAGCATTCACTTTTCCTGTCGCCGGCACTGGGCTGCTAGCACAGTCTTGATCAGGCTGGAGTTCACTCTGGTTACTTGATGCAGCGTCTTCATTTTGGCTCTGAATCTGGGGTGGGATTGAGGTTCTTCCACCACTTGCTGATTTTTTGGTCTTCTTCCGTCTTTCTTTCCTAGGTTCTTTGTTTGCCTTTTTCCTCTTCATTTTTAAATTCTTTTCAAGCTTGATTTCAGGCACATATACAAGGAACAATAATGCAAAAAGTGACTATAATTTAATATTAGATGATGCATAACTAAATAAGGTTCATCAAATAAAAGTGTTAATCAAACACAATCGGTTTTATTACGTATTTTTTATGTATGGCAGAAGAACTCCCAGACTCCCATCAGTTCTGAGGCATTATGGATTTGTCTATAAAATATATATTCACTGTTGTTTAAAACCATCACTCGATGGCCACTTTATTAGGACTACCTACCCCATACAGTAGGTGGCATCGTAGTTATAAATGTCACCTACTGTATATGCCCTTATGTTGTTTTGTTAGCCTGTGATTCAGTGGAAATGGGCCACCGCTGACCACATATTATCTACATAGTGGACACTTTATCCATGTGTTGCTGTTATTTATTTATTTATTTATTTAATTGAATTGCTCGATGTTACTATCAATCAAACAACAACAACACCACCTCACCAGCACAACTTGTCCTCTCCATTTTACACCAGACCTGTGGGAATCACTGCAACAGTGCCATGTGGTCTGTCACAGTACACCCACAAGATGTACCCATAAGGTAATGCCTTAATTACCAGTAAGAATACAGAGAGAGAGTGGGGGGGAGCGGGAGAGAGAGAGAGAGAGAGAGAGAGATAGAGACAGTGTGAGAGAGAGAGAGACAAACAGACAGAAAGAGAGAGCTGAAGAGAGAGAGAGAGAGAGGGGGGGGAGTGCATGAGAGAGTGGAAGAAAGAGAGAGAGAGAGAGCGATAGAGAGAGAGAGTGGAAGACCATGAGAGAGAGAGAGAGAGAGAGAGGAAGACCAAGAGAGATTGAGAGAGTGAGATAGAGAGAGAGAGAGAGTGAGAGAGAGTGGAAGACCAAGAGAGATTGAGAGAGAGAGAGAGAGGAAGAGAGAGAGAAAGAGAGAGTGTGGAAATGGGGAGTGAGTGAGAGTGTTACAGAGTGAGAGAGAGTGGAATAGAGAGAGTGGAAGAGAGAGAGAGAGAGAGAGAGAGAGGGGAAGACGGGGAGAGAGTGAGAGAGTTACAGAGTGCAGGAGGGAGTGGAATAGAGAGAGTGGAAGAGAGAGAGTGGAAGAAAGAAAGAGAGAGAGAGAGAGAGTGGAAGAGAGAGAGAAAGAGAGAGTGTGGAAACGGGGAGTGAGTGAGAGCGTTACCGAGTGAGAGAGAGTGGAATAGATAGAGTGGAAGAGAGAGAGAGAGAGAGAGAGAGGAGAGAGAGGGGAAGACGGGGAGAGAGTGAGAGAGTTACAGAGTGCAGGAGGGAGTGGAATAGAGAGAGTGGAAGAGAGAGAGAGTGGAAGAAAGAAAGAGAGAGAGAGAGAGAGAGAGAGAGAGAGAGAGAGAGAGAGGAGGGGAAGACGGGGAGAGAGTGAGAGAGTTACAGAGTGCAGGAGGGAGTGGAATAAAGAGAGTGGAAGAGAGAGAGAGTGGAAGAAAGAAAGAGAGAGAGAGAGAGAGAGAGAGAGAGAAAGGAAGAGAGAGAGAAAGAGAGAGTGTGGAAACGGGGAGTGAGTGAGAGCGTTACAGAGTGAGAGAGAGTGGAATAGAGAGAGTGGAAGAGAGAGAGAGAGAGAGAGAGAGAGAGAGAGAGAGAGAGAGAGAGAGAGAGAGGTTGTTTTTCTCAGTTCAGTATATGGCAGTATAATAAACCTCCTTCCTTTAGGTTTCGTTTCAGTGACGTATCTCACATTGATTTCCTGGATTCATTTATCCCGTTAAATGTGTTTATCATCATCGAGGACTTCAAAGAATAAAGTAAACATACACTTGTGCGTCCTGATTTAGACATTTCCCATTGCTTTCGAAAAATACTCAATGAGTATCCTAACTGTGAAATATCTCATTCTAAACCTGCCATCATTTCACAACACCTGCACTGACATAAGCTTTCTAACCAAGCTCCTCGAAGTAAACAATAAACTAAATACAAGCACCTCCTTACCTTTAACTAGCACCTTCCTCCAGTCAGTGAGATGAATCCGACACTCGGGTCATATGCACAGAGATCTCCTGCGGTCTGACTGCGAGCTGTCTGGAGCACAAACTCCACATCCACACTTTCACTTTCGTTTCCTCCCACTGAGGTCTCTCTAGCTCTCTATTCAGGAAATCCATCCAGAAATAAAGCTCTAAAGCTCCACTGGAACTCTTCATCAGATTCTCTCTGTGAATTACACTCTCAATGCTCGTATATATATATATATATATATATATATATATATATATATATATATATATATATATATATATATATACACATACATACATATATATATATATACATATATATATATACATACATACATATATATAT
>JAFFST010047060.1:59395-72054 GCA_022414735.1 Noturus placidus | reverse complement strand
AATTGGTTCTAAAGATTTTGAAATCAGTAAAATGACAACAGTGCCCAAATTTATGCACATGCATAATTTTGTTCAAACAATTATTGCACACTTCCTGTAAATGGTATAAAGTTCGTTTCACTTCTCAAATATCACTGTGTTTGTCTCCTATATGATATATTTAACTGATTTTTTTTTAATCCTAAGAACCAACGATTTATGAAGGAAAATCATTGAAATAAACAAGGTTGCCCAAACTTTTGCAGACCACTGTATATATATACATATATACACACACATATACATACATATACATATATATATATATATATATATATACATACATACATACATACATAGATATATACATACACACATAGATATATATATACACATATATATATATATTCACACACACACATATACATATATATACATACATACATATATACATATATGTGTATATATATATATATATATATGTGTGTATATATATATATATGTATGTATGTATGTATATATATATATATATATAAATAATAATCATTCCCTTCCCCCCCTTATCTGACCCAGCAGCAAAACATCAACATCAGTACGCTTAACGTACGCGTGTTTCTGCCTGGCTCCGCAGCGCGAGCCTCCACTGACTGCGCGCGCACCTTAACAGACGCACGAGGCGTTTATATTTGACGCGCTCGGGGCTGTAATATTCTTTGAAACGAAAGGGGGCGACTCTGAGTTCCATCCATCCATCCATCTTCAACCGCTTACTCCTTTTCAGGGTCACGGGGAACCTGGAGCCTATGAGTTATCGTTCTATAAACCAACAGGAAGTAGTTGAGAGAAGACGTAGTTTGTCGGAACAACCATAACAACGCTTACAAACAAGGCGTTTCGCGTGGAGTTGCTGAATGCTGAGGAGGAATTGTTGTGTTTGTTGTTGACAATACACTTGAAATGCATTAAAACCCACAGTATGAAAACAGAGCAAAGAATCAGGTTAACACCCAATGAACCTCCAGATTATCACTTGTCACATTACAACAAAATATAGATATAAATAGTATGAGAAAATGGATCAAACTAAATTGAACAACCTCGATTTTTTAATTCATGTCATTAAGATTTTTATTAAACATGGACCTTTTGCTTTCATTAAATAGACTTAGTATTTATTGTAGGTTCATTCTGTAAATGTTAGCCATTACTGTAGACATAAGCAAAAAGGTGGGAGCTTCCTGCAGATGTCATTTCTTACATCAAAAAAAAATCAGATGATTATGTTTACCCATCAGAGTAAATGTCTATGTCCATCCAACCATCTTCTATGCCACTTATCCTTCCTTCAGGGTCACGGGGAAACCTGGAGCCTATCCCAGGGAGCATGGGGCACAAGGCGGGGTACAGGGTGCCAATCCATCACAGGGCACAATCACATACACATTCACACACCCATTTATACACTACGGACACTTTAGACACGCCAATCAGCCTACCATGCATGTCTTTGGACTGGGGGAGGAAGCCGGAGTGCCCGGAGGAAACCCCCACAGCACGGGGAGAACATGCGATCTCCACACACACAGGGCCCTGGTGGGAGTCAAACCCCCGGCCCTGTAGGTGTGAGGCGAACGTGCTAACCACTAAGCCACTGTGCCCCCTTTGTCTCTTTATGTATAGAGACATTAAAAAAAAAGATATTACCGAATGATCAGTGTAAATGTCTTATTATGTAAAAAAAAAAAAAAAAAAAAGTATTCAAATTCAGTAACTGTATCCCAGAGATCACGGCTTCACTACGGAATACATTTTCTATTTTTATTCCAGTACGTGCAGTCTCTATACAGTGTAGAATTTATACAGGCTTCACTGATATATAGTGTCTTGAATATAGTCCTTTAAAAAAAAGAGTTTGGCAGGTGAAGAAATGAAGAATCACACCTATGGATTTTCTGCTTTCATGACTCTTCGAATCACCACTCTGGTTTTGCGTCTTGGTCTGGTGTCAGGTTCAGAGGTCACCATGTTTCCTTCTGCCCTGGGTCTCTCCTCGCGTCCTGACCGAACCTCATCAACAAAAGACTCCACTCCCTCAAACTTGGATGTGAGCTCACCCAGTCGCTCCTTTAAAGAGTTAAACTCTTTATATAGATCACTGAGGGCTTCAGACAGAGATCCAATCCTAGAGAGATGTTAACACAATTTCATATGTCTCAGAAAAATGCAGCCATAGAATTCATATCGATAAAAAATATACTTTAGATGCATGTAGTATCATATTGCAGACAACAGAACTGACCTCCCATAGTCCGGTAGCACAGTGCTGTGGTCATTGAGAAGCAGATCTTTCACCTGAGTCATAATGGCATATTTCCAGTTGTCCAGGACTAAAGTGAGATTGGCACATCCTCTGGCATTCACCTTCACAGCTGCAGTATATGGTAGTCAAGGGGTTTAGTTATCCAGGCTGTTTTAATCTCACATACTAATAAGTTTAGTAGTAAGTTAGACTTATATTAGGACATTTAGTCCTTAATTCAAGAGGCTTAGAGCTGAGATGTATTACTATAATGATTAGAAATGTATCTGTAGTGGCTGGCATAAATATCCTCCTCATGACCGTTTTCTGTATTAAGTGGTGTTATAATCTGGAACTGAAATGGACTTAATTGTGATTATATGTCACGAACGGACCCAGAGTAGCCCGTGATATTAAAGTATGGGGAAATTAAATTAAAGTATTTACCTAGTTTGAAAAATTGTTATATGTCCATGTTGTGAGAAACATGGACATATAACAAAGTTTTTACTTAAAAAAATAGCGTTTTTAAGACTTCTGCACAGTACTGTAAATCAGCCTGTGCCTGGAACGACCCAGAATTCGACCATCATGATTATCAAGGCGCTATCAGAACATTCCAAGGAAAATATCCAAATCTTAGTAGATCCCACAGAGCACCAATAAATCTATTATTTTTTTCAAAAATGGAAAGAACCACAATTCTGCCTAGAGGAGGCTGTCCTGCAAAACTCAGTGACCAGGAAGGAAAGAAGACTCCATTTAAGTTCCAGGTTGTAACACAAATAGTGAAAAGGTGTAAGGGGTGAAAAAAAATATTCAAGGCATCTCTCTTAGCCTACAGATAAAAACATTGAAGCAGACATGTCTCCTGAATCTTGAAATCATTTTCTTACACACATAAATAATTTTACCTTCAGCTCTGTAGTCCCACTCAGTATTTTTCTGTGCAGCTCCCAGAGAGAGCATAAAAAACAAGAACGGCAAAATCTGCATTTTCTAGACACATAGGCAGGCACGCACGCACACACACACACACACACACACACACACACACACACATTAAGCACATCAGACTCTCACTGACCCTATAATATAAATATGATGAAACTGGAAACCTTTTTCAGGTTGAAAGAAATTGTGAAATTCAAGAAACTCAAATTCAAAAATATTAAATACAACATTACATCCGAGTTATAAATTCACAACATCATATCCATTTCCAAAAACAACTTCAAATGCAAACTACTACGCTACGTCTTCATAAATCTCAAACAACACAAAAGTTGTACATATTGTTTAATCATATTGTACATGTAGTTAAAGTATTGCTTACCTCCAAATAAGTTCATCAAAAACCTATTGTTAAAGTTCAGACTACTAGAAAGTGTCGAAATGCCCCAAATGACTCCCAAGCACAATTCTTCTGCCATTTATATCTGTCTGTCACGACTGCAAATTCCACCCCTTCATTGGGGTCTTCTTGAAGAGAGGGGTGGAGACATATTTCTGCGAATCCAGAGTAGACACATAAATCTAAATTCTGCACTCAATTCAACGTTGTTCTCACATGCAGCAGTCTGTAAACTCAGTAAACTCCTTAAATTCATCAGTGCTTGGTATACTAATCCACACCCTGAGTAAAGTTTAGAAATCATTGTGTTGACCATTGCTCAATATCATAGACAATATAGTCATATGAACAAACAAAATCAGAGCTCAACGATAAACATGTTGTCCAAAATAAACATGTGCCGTCCAAGTTCAAACGACAACATGACTAGAGATAATGTCTCTGAGTTGCAGGTTGTGTTTCATCTTGACATCTTACCTCCAAAGCAGCATTCCTGGATATCATCTGCAGCACATCTGGGGTCCCGGAGGAACCGATGGAAAAACCTGGTCTGCATTTGTGATGACCATACAGGCTCATCTCTGCAGGTAAAACAATACATTTGTAAATACAAGTAAATATGTAGCCATGCATATACATCTCTCATGCTTGATGACTGATAACCACCGTACAACGATGACAGGTTTAAATCATACAGACGTCTTCACAATTAGTGCACCTTGTTAAGATGTAAAGCACACATCATGCTGTTGGGTATGTGTGATGTCTGAGGTTGCCTTAAATTACCCACACTGTACGCGTTTAAAGTTACTCGCCGACTGCATGTGCCTTTAATAAACCTTGAGGATCTAAGAGCTTGCCTGGTAATATATCCTTAAATCCAAAGATATAGACATTTAGTTAGATACGTCCTGTGTATTTTTTTCTTCCATTTAATAGTTGTTCTGTATTATTTTGTTTGATCTTACAAAAATTAAATAAACCACATAGGAACATTATGATTGGAATAATGCCTGGTTTTCATAAGGGATAAGGTTTGTATTCCTCTTTCCAAAAAGAAACATCATCTAAATGAAATGCATTCAAAGAAGCCACTAACTTTTTTTTCTTTTCAATGTGAAATGAAACTTGAAATGTAATAGTATAATAATGACAAATGATATTTCTGCATGTTTTTAAAAAGGTGCAGCTGTATAGTAGTGAGAAGACCAGGTCAGTCTTTACACTTATTATACGGGGAATTTCTCTATTTACTACATCAGATTTGTTTTCTTTTCTTTGTTTAATGAAACATTAAAAAGTTCAAATTGATCTCGACTAGAAATGATGTTTTATACTCTCACTCACGCAGTTATAATTTTTTTCTACCACAACACTTTTTAAAAATGAATTTAGCTGATTCTATTTTCCACAATATAAATAAACTAGTAACATAGTTCAAACCAGCACAACCGTGACCAGGTAGGTACTTGGGTTGATTGAATCAATGCTGTAAATGCACTGCGACTCACTTTAATGATTTGGATCTTTCGGTGTCTGCAGGAAAGTAAAAAACCTCTGGCTTACCTTTTTTTTTTTTAGTCCCTTTTTGTACACCTCTAATCTCAACCAGATGCCCTGTGATACCTTTCTGGCTAACAGTGTTCAAAAATAAATAAATAATTAACTCAAATAGTGTCATTGGTATAATGCATAGTGGAATAAGGTTATAGGTATCACATCTACTTTCGCATGCCTTTAGAGAACACATCTCTTCATTTTGAATAACTGATTCGTATCTCTATAAACCCAGCACTAGATGTCTCAGAAGAAGATGCAAGGAGGCTTTACTGTATATTTGGTGTTAGGCACAAATACTACATCTGCCTTCAACTTCATGTAGGAAGGAACAGCAGGAAAACAAACGAAAATGTATTTTAGTTAATGACCTATTTAACCATATCCTTAGCTGTTTGTTTGCTACATCTAGCTCTTCTTTATCCCTCTTCTTGTCCTTGTCTAGGTGTGGGACACATAGCACCAGATGGAGATGGGAAAACTTGAAAAGTGTGCAGGATTTCCTGCTGGAAGGCAAAACTGTGTTTTGTACACATTTCCACTGGTGTCAGCAAATGGGACACAGAAAGAGATTACAAAAGGAAGACATATGGCATTCTCAAAATGCCAGATTCAAAACAGAGCAATCCCAGTTGTTCTGCACTTTATCGAAATTAAATTAACTAATAACAATAATAATAATACCCAAGATTTATATAGCACTTATAAGTAGGCACTCAAAGCGCTTTACACTGTGGTCTCAACCATGACTAGTGTGTAGCATCCACCTGCATGACAGCCATAGTGCACCAGAAAGCCCACCACACAACAGCTACTGGTTGAGAGGAGAGGATTTAGCCAATTCCCGGATGGAGATTATTAATGGGCCATGATAGATAAGGGCCAATGGGGGCATTGCACCAGGACAACAGGATTATACCCCTACTCTTTACAAGAAGTGTCCTGAGAGTTAGGACCTCAATTTAATGTCTCATCCGCAAGACAGAAAAGAAAGCAGCAACTGGCTCTATGGTGTGCTGAAATGTTCAAACTATAGCTTAAATGTACACTATAAAGAGATCAGACTAGTGACTACAACGCTCAAAAGATAACTAATAAATCCACACAGAATCAAAGAAAAAGGAGCAGGTAATGATTGAGAAAAAGGCTTGTGGAACCTTTAATAGGGAGTCTCAATTAAAACTCAAGAACAATCTGTTACGGTGAGTTGAAGGGTCCAATGATCTGGACAGTTGTTTCATGAGTGTTGCAGAGTGCATTTTGTTTCGTGAAAATTCACCAGGTGCTTATACAGCTCAATAGGTTTGTTTTTTGGAAAACAGAATTGTATTAAATTCAATCAATATACATATAACTATGGTTCAATAAAGAAAAACAAAAAGCCTCACTGAAATTAAATAACAGTATCAGTATCAATCTGCATATTATTTACACAAACATCTCCAGGCTGTAAGAATTAAGGGTTTTGGGGGGGGAGGGGGGCATACATTTCATTCCAAAAACAAATTCAGCAAGTTTCATCAACATCCAGAACGCAACGATGTCGTCGGCTCATTATGGATCTCAGAGAGAAAGAAACCTTGGCCAAGTGCTTTACCTAAATCAATCCCAGCATGCCTTGTGGCCACTGCAAAGAGGCTACAGGAACACAATCATTATTAGCTTTGGACATGTAGCCTAGTACACCACTGGTATTCGCATAGCAACCCAGGACAGGCAGTGATTAAGTGGGCGGAGTTCTGATGAGAATGGAGCAAATGAGTAAGAGGGAGGGGCTTCGAGAACAAGCCCACTGCTGCTTCTGGTCTGTCAGGGTGGCGGTGTTTTATTTTTAACTACGGGGCAGGCTGCACATCTCGCAGTGCTCTGTGCCCGGTTGATTCATGAAGGTGCAGTGGAGGCAGGACCACATGGCAGAGGACGATGCTGGAATAGATGGGCCACCCATGGCGAAGTCAAGAGAGCCTCCCTGCTGCCCTCCCACTGTGCCTGGGACAAAAAGAAAGAATGTAAAACAATGTGAACACCAACACGAAACAAATACTCTTAAAAATCTTAAAAGAAAAACACATGCTTAACAAACTACATATCAAAAATTATAATTAATTCAGCAACATTAAAGATTTATTTTGTAATGAGCTTCTTAGTTGATTTTTCTAGTTTAAACTTCTTTTATCAGCACCCACCATGGCATTCAACTCCGCACTGACAATTGCACCGGTGGGAATTAGCCTTTGCTTCAGCTCTGCCTAAAGTCCAGTTCTCTCTTGATCTGTACACTCTGAAGGTTCAAAGTTCAATCAAAGCCATTGTGTTTCACTAAGATCAACAACTAGTCAAGCTGAGTCTCTGCTGTAACTCAGAACTGTGTCGTATAGATGCGCTGCACTGGTTTATCTGCTAATCGTACATATGGCGGTTCGATTCCGGCCCACATGCAGAAGTGTCCTTGGGCAAGACCCCAAGTTACTTCTGATGGCAGGGTAGTGGCTTGCACACCATTGGTGTGTGTGTGTGTGTGTGTGTGTGTGTGTGTGAGAGAGAGAGAATTGGTGAATGACAAACACTAAACATAATGTAAAGTGCTTTGTAGAACTGCTAAGGTTAAAAAGCGCTATACAAGTGTAGACCCTTTACCATAATAATGGGCCTCATTTATCAAGCCAGATACAAGTGGATTTATAAGTAAACAATTAGAAGTAATTTGGTAGCAAATGCTAAACGCCTTTCCTGCTCACTGAAAATGGACCCTATTAAGGATGTAAAAATAACGGCGTTCTAGAACCTACATAGTGCTTGATATGAAATTGTTTGGAAACGATTCGTGCCCGTTTGGAAATCGGGTATTTACTAGCGAGATGTAAAAATCTAAGAAATTAGTCAAAAAAAAAAATCCACTTCTGTTTTTCAGGTTTGGTGCTCAGAGCAGTCTTGTGGACATTACTACATGCAAAATCAACTGGCATTCATCAACATACGAATGCAAATAAGAAGGAAAAAAATATCTGCATTTCTGAAACGTTTGTAAACGTGGCATAAGTCTTTAGTTCCTTTTGGTTTATGCATTACTAAATAAATAAGTGACCCAAATGATTAAAACTCGTCAAATGTCAAAAATGACTTGGAGATTCGCTTACTGCAGAGTTGCTCGATTGTAGCCCACTGCTCAGACTTCTTCCAGGTTTGTGCCAGCTCTTCATTTGACGTTTTCACAGCCTCCAGTAACAACCCAATACTGTCCTGTAAACAGGAAAGAAATATAATATAAAGCATGTTTTCCTTACTGTAGCTGTGGTCCATAAAGGAAGCCAGACATCCCAAAAGTTCAGCACAGTTGTTTATTAATGAGTAGGCTTACATTTAGCAAATTACACTCACTCAGCCTCTGTACTATGGAGCCACCTGCTGGACAAGGTATTTAACAAGTGGCTAATTCTTGGAGCAAATACATACAGTATTACTGAATGTTCGATTGAATCATACTCGCATTACTAACAGTATCACAATGCAACAAAACCAAGTTAAAATTTATTAGCTAGTGCAACTAACACAAGAAAGAAAACATTTAACAACCTTACATACTGCACATTGGAAGATACAAGTGTGTGTATGTGAGAGAGAGAGAGAGACACACACACTTCTGCAATACTTACTCGCAAAGGCATGACCTCATTAGTAACAAGGAAGATGAGCAAGTGGAAGTCAGAGACGATGTCCAAAAAGGATGAGGAGGAGCTCTGGGAGAGATACGTAGCTAAACTGTGGAAGTCCTGATCAGAACAAACACACAGAACATTAACATGATTAATAAAAAATTCAAAATGTACTGTATTTACACTACCAGTCAAGTTTAGACACACACATTCTTTGTTTTTATTTTTTTCTCCACATTTTAGAATAATAATATGAAGGTTGAAGGGAAATTTGAGACATTCTAAACAATTGTGTGCTTCCAGTTTAGGCCCACATATGGGTGTGATGGGAGTGAAGGTGTCCACATTCTTTAAGTAAAGTTTAAAAACATTAAGTCTACACAGTTAAAAATATTTTCTGGTTCTCAGTTATGATGATGATGATGATGATGTGTCTAAAGTGTGAAAGCAGCTACCTGTGTTTCTCCCAGTGCATCTCTGTTCTCGATGGGGAAGCGGAGCGTGGAGGAAAAGGTGAACACAGGGTCCTTAGGGAAAGTGGTGGGGATCTGTTCAAAAGACAGAACACTTTTTAAAAATGAATTTCATGCAAACTTAGAAAATACATATTCAATACTGAAGATTTTACTCTTAAAAGATATACCTATATTTGCCACACTAACACTATAAATGGAATTTAAATGGTTAATAATAAAAAAAAAAAAAAAAACAGACTGCATGTAGCACTTCAGACTTTTGAATCTCTTCATATGTTTGGTTGTGAATAGTTCTGAATAGGTTCTCAAATTCAAACCCCTTTAACAGTCATAAATTCCACAGTGAAGCTCGGTGGCGTTGACTACGATAGCTCTTCATACTGTTCGACTCATGACTATTCATGACAGAGATCGCACAATTAAACAGATAATGTCAGATCCTTAACTACTTTAAACATTGGGGCAGATTCTGAAAAGGAATATATATATATATATATATATATATATATATACACACACACACACACGTTACTTACGTCAATAATTAGGTACTCCACTGGTAGAGGCCGGGCCAGGTATGTGATGTCATTGCCAAATTTGTCTTTATCCTATAGATAAAGAAAATAAAATTGAATAAGAGAAAGACAAAAAATGTGGGAGAAGAAATTGAAGATCAGGAAATTCGAGTCAAATATTTTGAATCTGAGACGTTAAAAGAAATATAAGACCTTTAAGACCTTGCAGCTCATCTACAGACCGAAAATGAAAACTTAGGACAACTCCTTTGTTATCTGGCTTTGACTGTTTCAGGTTCACACAGAGTTCAAAACGATCGGCTTGTCATTCAAACCGAATGTGCAGCAAGGTATTCAAAGGGCTCCATTCAAAAAATTATGATAAACTACAGTTGCAAGCAAAATGATTAAACCCCCATTGCAAATCAGCCTTACTGTCAAAATGTACAGAATTTCAGCTGTTTGCAATGAACAAATCAAACAAAAGCAACTGAAATAGTTAAACACAACGAATGCTTCAAGTAGTTTCCCCAAATTCAACTAAAAAAATGCAACTTATGACTTCTCCAGTTTACAATTTATTCAACCCCTGAATAGAATCCCTCACAACAGCACAAATATGCAAAACAGGTGTTGTCTCAAGAACACCTGATGCAACTAATCAAAGGCTTCATTCATTGCACATGTGTGCTTCAGCTGGAACACATGAAATGGGTTGTGAAAAACCCTCAAGTGACTGCAAAAGACCTGCAGCAAGATTTGGTGACAACAGGCACTGAGGTTTCAGTGAGCAGAGTAAGGTTTCCATGGCAGAACTCCAAGACGTACACTATTATTGACCAAAAAGCACAAAAGAAAAAAAAAAATCTCAAAATCACATCAATAAGCCCCAGAAGTTTTTGGATTCTGTTCTGTGGAGCAATTAAACAAAACTGGAACTTTTCGCCACGATGGATCAGCGGTATGTTTGGAGGAAGAAGATTGAAGAAATAACACTCTGTCCACAGTCAAGCATGGTGGTGGCTCGGTGATGCTCTGGGGCTGCTTTGTATACTCTGGCACTGGAAACCTGCAGCATGTGGAAAGCAAGATGGATTCACTGATGTATGAGGAAATCCCAGGAAAAAACGTCATGCACTGTGATGAAGCTGAAGCTTGGGAGTCATTGAACCTTCCAACAGGACAATGATCTCAAGCATACCTCAAATTAAGTCTTATTTGCAGAAAAAGTCCTGGAAGGGCCATCGCAGTCACCTGACTTGAACCCCATAGAAAATCTCTGGTGAGATTTGAAGAAGGCGGTTGCAGCATGCAAACCCAAGAATATTACTGAACTGGAGGCATTGCTCATGAGGAATGGTCTAAGATTCCTCAGGAACACTGCCAGAAGCTATGCAGCAGGTCATAACAGCAAAAGGGCACTCTACTATGTGCTAAAGATGCTTGCCATGAAGGGGTTGAATAATTTTCAAACTGGAGAAATCATTATAAGTTGCATTTTCAGTTGAATATGGGGAAACCACTTGAAACATTTGTTGTGTTGAACTATTTCAATTGCTTGTTTGATTTGTTCATTGCAAACAGCTGAAAGTCTGTACATTTTAACAATAAACCGGATTTGCAATGGGGGTGCCCTATTACAATTTAACAATAAAAATAATCATTTACAAGTCAAAGCAGGTCAGGCTCTGACTGCTTCCTTATGAATTTAGTTACATCAAGCAGCAGCACTACCACACTGGAATTTAAATCAGAAGACTTGTATAACACGTTTCCCTTTATTCAATATTCCGCTGTTGCACAAGTACTGGGAAAGGTGTTACATGGAGAGAATTTCAATGTCTTAAGCATGACTAAACCTACACTTTGGTGCCACTTTGGAGTAGAATACACTGATACAAAATGATTAAATAGAAAAAGGGATAAAATGTAAACGCAGACAACTCTGTATTCTTTATCTGCACGTAGCTATTCAATTTCTGCAAATGCTAATGTGAGCTTGCGCACATGTACCTTATAGAAGACGTCAGGGACGTACTGCTCACTGCTAGACTCTTTAGCATATCCGAGTTCAGGAGTGTCTCTGCAGGGCAGCAGGCACTCGTCCCTCACCAAGGCCATGCACTGATTAGACACTTGGTAGCCCTCAAAATGTACCTGGTTATCAGGACCACCTGCACACACACAAATTTTAGACCTCAGCATACATGGGGTAATTTACTTCAGCTATAAGACAGTTTACTGGCTATAAAACACTAAACATCTTAGTCTTTTATTTATTATTTTTATTTTATTTTACACCAGCCAGCAGAGTAATACAAAAAAAACATAAGAGGCTCTGCAAGCTGGAAGCATTTAAGGTTGATCACTAGGCATGTAGAAGAATAATTTGCTACGTATCTCGCTGATAGCTTAGCTGTAATAAAAAAAAAAAAAAAAGCATTCAAATACACACCAGAATAGACACGAGATGATTGACAGAAATGTATTTCCACTAAGAGATAATAATCAGAATAATCATCATATAAAATTAATTCTGCCTGAATAACTAAAAGGTCAGATGAAGGGTGCTGAGTTACAGTAATTTTAACTAGTCTGAGATTTTATATATTATATATACAGTGCCTTGCGAAAGTATTCGGCCCCCTTGAACTGTGCGACATTTTGCCACATTTCAGGCCTCAAACATAAAGATATAAAAGTGTAATTTTTTGTGAAGAATCAACAACAGGTGGGACACAATCATGAAGTGGAACCAAATTTATTGGATATTTCAAACTTTTTCAACAAATAAAAAACTGAAAAATTGGGCGAGCAAAATTATTC
>JAFFST010047060.1:45638-58356 GCA_022414735.1 Noturus placidus | reverse complement strand
TATATCTTTATGTTTGAGGCCTGAAATGTGGCAAAAGGTCGAACAGTTCAAGGGGGCCAAATACTTTCGCAAGGCACTGTATATATTGCATTTTTGGATTGTATTACATGTAACTAAAATGTCCGTCATTTCGAACCTGCAATCAAAAAAATATTTATCAGGATTAACAAAAACCTTTGCATGAAGACACTCTGAAAAATGTAGAATTTTGCATAAAATGAGCGCATGAAGATACAATTTGGTGATAAATACGGTATCGCTTCCCTCTTCATGCACACAAAGACTTTATTACACTACAGATCTTTACTACAATCACTACATGTAATGGAAAAATGGGAGAAAACACACACCTGTTGCCAACACTGTGACAAACTTTGATCCAAAGTGGCCATCAGGAGAGAGCCGGCATGAATTGGCGTTCTGGTTCTGGAAATGTCCGGCTGTGATGCACTCCTCCGAACTCAAAAAGTACGAGTCCTGCACAGGAAACATGTTACGCACTAGAGGTCAGTCGATTGATCGGTTTTGCTGATCAATCGGCACCGATAACCGATTGCTGGAACTGTCGGTTATCGGGAAAAAATCCACACAGAGAGGAACAGGGGAAAAATTGACAAATTGTGTTATTTGGAGTCCTACTTTTTAGTTCAGTTTGGATGTACATCTTATTTACCTTAATCCTAATTGATAGTTTATATATATTAATATTTATATATTTACACTACCGGTCAAATGTTTGGAGACACTCGACTGAAATGCTTCTCTTGATCTGAAAATGTATGATTAAATGATTGAAATCGGTGTTGTGTACAATTGTGCAAACATTAATTTATTTCATTAGAAAACTAACATTTTATTTACAAAATATATATATTTTTTTAAAAAGGATGACTTGAAGCGAAATGTTCCAGAAAGCAGCCAATAAGTATCCAGTGTCGGTCTGAACTCCTTTAATACTGTTTAAAAATAATCTCAGGGAAATTACTCAAGAAATCGCTGAGAAAATGCCAAGAACACACTTCTGAAAATTCTAGGCAAAAAAGGTGTCTACTTTGAAGATGCTAAAATATAAAATTAGTTTGGATTTTTTTTTATTACAACATAATTTTCATAGTTCAATTTGTGTTATTCCAGAGTTTATGACTATTATGCTTCTAAAATGTGGGAATAAATAATAAAAAATAAAGAATGAGTGTTTCTAAACTTCTGACCGGTAGTATATTTCATTTTTAAAAGTACAGTACATTTTTGATGGTACAGTCTACTGTACAGTACAATTTTAAAAACTATAGGTTGATTAATCTTGTTATCGGCAGGTACCGCCCAACTTCGGTATTGGTAAAATCCACTATCTGTCAACCTCTATTACACACTTAGAAACACTGAAAACTTACCTACTGGAATGGGTTAAAGGTAAAGCATATCTATACAAACATTTTTTTTTTTTAGACAAGCAATTTGTCTTACCTTGTTTCTAGTGTAGCGCACTGTGCCTATTCTTGTATCCTCCGACAGCAAGTCTGTGAAGATCCACCCTAACTAGGAGCATAAGAAAATACTTATGCTAGTTCATGCTAGAGAAGTCCAGAGAAGCTAACACTGGGCAACAAATTTTTAGAAAAGTTTTGCTTCCTGAAAAGTTGTTGGTGATTATGATGGCCCCCTTCAAAGTGAACACAAATATAGTTTCAGATTGACTGTATCACGTAAGAATTTTGAGAACCATGAAATTAAGTTTCATTGACTATAACGTATTTAATCGCATAAAGTTTCGGACACGCTGCACAAGTTTAATGAGGCTAAAAGTGTTTTGCTCCTGATTTTTGTTTGTACTCAGTGGCCGGTCCATCTCGTTGCAGTGTCCAACAATAGTCAGCCCGCAGTGATGGATTCCAGTTGCCCTGATACCGTTTTTCCATTGTGGCAATGTCCCGGTGAAACCTTTCACCATGTTCGTCACTGACTTCTCCAAGATTTGTAGGGAAGAAGTCAAAGTGTGAATGCAGGAAATGAATCTTCAGTGACATGTTGCACTTCATGGTTTTGTATGCTTTAAGAAATTTGTCAATCAGCTTAATGTAGTTTGGTGCTCTGTGGTTGCCAAGAAAATTCTCGACGACATCCTTGAATGTTTTCCAGGCGATTTTCTCTGGCCCCACTAACAGATCTTCAAACCACTTGTCATTGATGAAGTGTCTGATCTGTGGCCCAATGAAAATGCCTTCTTTAATCTTGGCATCAGTTATTCTTGGAAACATTTGTCTCAAATAATGAAAACATTCAATTTCCTTGTTCATTGCTTTCACGAAATTTTTCATTAGTCCCAGTTTTATGTGAAGAGGAGGCAAAAATTCTTACAGAGGAACCAAATTCTTACGGAGTGGCCAGTCCTTTTTAATGTAAACACTTTATCACGGCTGTCCCATTCACAAATGTAACAACAGTACTTGCTATATCCGAGCTGCATTCCAAGTAGCAGAGCCACTACCTTTAGATCTCCACAGATGTTCCAGTTGTACTTGGTGTGCTGGATCTGCTTCAACAACAGTTCCATGTTTTCATATGTATCTTTCATGTGTGCACCATAGCCAACAGGTATCGAAGGGTGGACATTGCCATTGTGTAACAAGACAGCCTTGAGGCTTAACACTGATGAATCAATAAAGAGACGCCATTCTTGTGGGCCATACTGGCAACCCAAAGATGTGAACAACCCTTCAATGTCAGTACAGAAAACGAGGTTGTCAGCCTGTGTAAAAAGCTTTGTTAAATCATCTTGGCGGCTTCGAAAGACAGACATTTTTGTATCTTTTCACAACAAACACCATCCTTGCAGTCTTGAACCCAGTAGTTCTGCTTTTGCTTTTGACAAATCCAAGTCCCTCACTAGGTCGCTTCATTCGGACTGTGTTATTAGATGAGGTTCACCAGACATGTGTGGTTCAAAATCCGGATCAATGTCACTGTCCGTGCTCAGGTGGTGCATTGCAGGATCTTCATCTGTTTCGTCTAAGCTCCCTTTCTCTGGTGGCTCTGGTATCGGAAGACTGTCGTCATGTGGCACTGGTCTTATGTCTGAAGGCAGAATTGGGTATTCAATTGATGTCTTATTTTTAGCAGAAAAACCAGAAACATTAGTCAGGCAAAAGTAACATTCCGTCACGTGATCCTTCTGCTCTCACCATATCATCGGGACAGCAAACGGCATTGCCTTCAGAGTACCTCTGAGCCAAGCTCTAAGATCAACAGCACATCTTGCACAACAAATGTGGGGAGCCCAGGCCTTGTCTTGATCACCAATCTTACAACCAAAGTACAGTTCATATGCTTTCTTAACAAGTCCAGTCATTGTGCGTCTTTGAGGCTTAAGCGTGTACTCACCACAAATGTAGCAGAACGTATCACGGCTGTTGCGACATTGGCGAGACATTTCTGTGACGATTTCACCAATCGTCCTAAGTCTATAACTGGCTTACTTCTAACGTAACTTAAATTAGACAATGCTATGATTTGAAACAGTCGCAATAAAACACATACAAACTGATGTCAACATAATTTGTAGGCTATCATCTGCATATGCGCAATTTTTAAAAAATAAGATTATTATTATTATTATTATAATAATAATAATAATAATAATAAGATACACCCAAGAGTGTCCAAGAAGCAAAATCTCTGTTGCCCAGTGTAATTAATGGGCCTAATCTCAAACAATGGTAAAGCAGCAAATGGACAAAAGCTGAACTTCCGACCACACAGATCAGGCAGACAGTAGGCTACAGAAATGTGTCAGTAGTTAAACTGAAAAACAAGGTAACTACGCAAGCATGCTAACAGAAATGTATTTTAAAAGCTTTTCTAAAGACGGGGCACAGGAGTTACCTTGCGGAGACCCAGTTTAGCAGCGACCTCCTCCACTGCTGCAGCTCTGGGGTCATCAATGAGCTCCAGACTGTTCTGAGTACCAATCTGAAACCAAACATATAAGACATACAGTCACCATATGTATCTGGTCATAAATAAGTTTAAAATCAGTCAAATTTGTTAATGTGAAACATGTCTGATTACAGTCGCAGTTATACACTACATTGCCAAAAGTATGTGAACACCTCACGCTCATGTGCTTTCTGATCATTCCTTCCAAATTTAGTTCCCTCTTTAAATTGTTATAACCTCCACTCTTCTGGGAAGGCGTTCCACTACATTCTGGAGTTTGGATGTGGGGATTTGTACTCATTCAACCACAAGAGCGTTTCTGAGGTCAGGTACTGATATCATGTGAGTAGGCCTTGGGTGCAGTCGGCACATCTTCTTATTAGTAATAGTACTGTTTCCTTTTATCTACATTTTCACTTGTTCACACCCTTTGTAATGCAAATGTAATACAGTCATAACAGCACCTTGAACATGTACTTGAATGCTGCACGCCTCACTAGAAGTAGACGAATATATCTCAAGCCAAATACAACAGCTAGGATAGTACGCGACAGACAGAAGCGTTATTTGCTCACCTCACGAAATGGACTAATAGCTTGAACCCCCTTCTTTAAAGGTTTCCCATTAAAGCGTTCACCTGTGGTGGTTCATAAATGGCAGCGACCTCAGCACGGATTCCCAGTGGAATGTCTTTATGCTCCGTGTAGCGGCCATAGAGATAGCCCATCCGCTGACTTCCTGTCTTCCTCCAGAAGTCCAAGAAACGGTCTGCGATGGTGTGGTTCTCAAACATGATGTTATCCACATGTCTATATTTCTGTAACGCAAACCCATTTTTGTTCAAGGCTCTCCCATTGCTTAGTACTTATACATTAAACATTATAGGATAGCCAAGAGACATAATCCTACAATAAGCTCCCTTTCACTCCCTAAGCCATACTTAGATCAAGTAGCTGCTGTAGGAAGGGCAGATTCATAAAGCCAAATGTTGTATGGACAACAAGAATTTAAATGAATAGCATCCAGTAAATAAACATCGGGACAGAGATGACCCCAAGACTCAAACATATCTTTCAACAAAGGTAATCTTAAAACTTAAATTTACCATTTAAAATCTTAAATGGTATTTGCAATATTGCCATACAATGGACGAGGCTAATTTCTTCATTTTAGTATTCTGTTGACATTTTCTGGCCCAGAAAAAAGCTACAAAGGTCCAGAGCTGCTCAGACTGTAAGGTCATGCTTTAGAGCAACGGTATCAAATCTTTTTTGCACCACGGACCGGTTTAATATCAAACAATATTTTCATGAATCGGCCTTTAAGGTGTGGCGGATAAATACAACAAAATAAAATGATACGACCGTCTTGACATGCGCCAAGAGGGAGTCATAGACGGATGTAATGGAGAGAATCCGGTCATTTTTCAAAATAAAACATCGTTCAGACTCAGATAATGAACAAAATGGAAATAATGTAAGTTATTTATTCTTTCTGTGCGCCCCGGTACCAAATGACCCGGGGGTTGAGAACCCCTGCTTTAGAGTACCTGTCTGTTGAGGGTGATAGCACTGGGCTGGCACTTGGTGCAGATGCCCTCAGGCCAGGGCAAATGGCCCTCACAACCTGACTTGATCTTACAGCTGATGTTCTCCAATGCTGCAAACTTGCCTCTGAGAAGGAAAGGAGATTAAAAGGTGCATGAGGTAAAATTAGCCCCCCCAGATTATGTCGACATTTGAATGATATCTGCCCATGTTCACAAATCATCCGCCGCTAGGATCTATGATGGCCTGTAGAGTATCTATAAAATGGCTGGGAGGAGGTGCATCCAAACACCAACAAGCATTCTGAACCAGAAATCAGTTTTCTCAGTAATACACTTTTGCTAAGGCCTCGGCTTAAACCGTTTAAATTTAGTTTTTTTAATTATCAATTTCTACATAGCCAACCATCCATACATTTTCCATCCTGTTTATCCTACACAGGGTCATGTGGGAGCCTGGAACCTCTCCCATGGAACTCATGTCACAAGGCGGGGGACACCCTGTACAGGGTGCCAACTCATTACAGGGCACAATCACACACATTCACACACCATGGACAATTTGGAAATGCTAATCGGCCTACAACGCAGGTCTTTGGATCGGGGGAGTACCCGGAGGAAACCCCCAACGCATGGGGAGAAAATGCAAACACGCAAAGGCGAGATTTGAACCAGGAGGTGCGAGGCAAATGTGCTAACCGTGCCCCCATGCTCTACATACACTATGGGTCAAATGTTTCTCATGATCTTAAAAACCTTTTGATCTGAAGATTTATGATTAAATGTTTGAAATCTGTGTTGTAGACAAAAATATAATTGTGCCAACATCATCACAACATAATTCCCATAGTTCCTTTTGTGTTACTCCAGAGTTTTAATGACTACATTATTATTCTAAAATGTGGATCATTTTTTAAAATAATGAAAGAGTGTTTCTAAAGATTTGACTGTTAGTGTATCCACCTTTCAGGTTAACTTTTCAAGCAAGGGATTTTAAAAAAACTGGAGCAAAATAACTGGAGAAAAATGGACCGCTTTAAAATAGAGCTTCCAGATACCCCGAATTATTTTCCCCCATACAGTCAAAACCTTTAAGGAAAACTCACTTGTCTGCACCACCTGTCAGTTTGCGGATGTAGGCGTGGAACGACATGTGTTTAACAGGTGGGTCGAGATGATTCAGGTAGTCTTCGTCAAAAGGCTGCCAAAGATTAAAAAAAATAAATAAATAAAAATAAATTAAATGTATATATACACAAGAATAATAAATTTGCATACCAAGCACTTTTAACAAAGGTGTCAGACTCTGTCATTTATATTCTGTAAGCTCTGTCATTTATAGGATAATATCATTAATAATCTACCCGTTGTACATTTTCTTTTATGCAGTGACTCAACTATGAATTACTTCCCAACGGAAGGAAAAAAAAAAAAGAACTCTCATATTCATGTGCTTACCTCTAAAGGTACACAGTGAACACATTTCCCCATGGGACCATGCCGGCATCTAAAAATACACACGCATAAAACACTGAGTGACCCACAATACACAGACTGAGAACATAAAAGCAACCTAGATTTATTATTAAAACAAGAGCTCAGAAAGTAAAAGGCAGACTCACAGCTGGGGATCTTGGTTTCTGTATATCTTTCCGTCCTGCTTGGCCAGATACTGATCAATAGGATCCTCTTGGACCTGCGACGATGAGTGTGAACGAGACATGGAGAATGAGGCGGAAGAAGACAGAGAAGAGTGAGGCTGTGCTGTGTCCATGTTCTCGCTGGAGGAACCAGCTGATGATGGGAAGAGAAAGAGCATGTCTCCATGCCTAAACAGGAAGAGTGTGCAAAAATGTGACAATAAATATATTATATATATATATATATATTTTTTAAACGCAGTTTAAAGTTGTCTTAAGCACAGAAAAGCATACAATGGTGTCGCAATGGACCTTTAAAAAAAATTTTTTTTTACTACTATCTCCCTCTGAGCTAGATGTAATGTTTAGATTATGAATAACTATTAAACACAATCTTCATGGGGGAAAATATAAAATAACTATGTACATTCAAAGCTATATTAACCTGCAGTATGTAAAGGAAAGATACAACTATGCACTATAGAGATGATTATAAATTTTATTATACATTATATCAAAAGCGCCATGTCTAATCATGCTTAGGACTCGCTGAGCAGGACTTTATGATGCAAATCGGCCATTATAGTGCAATTAGCTTAGTATTGCTGGCTAAATAAACAGTTCTAGTATCTGCGTGTGACCTGATGGTTCATAATGCATGGGTAAACTTACTTGATTTTAAGCAGACTAAGGGTCTTGTTCTGAGAGAGAATCTCGCCTGTCTTGTTGCGGTTCAGGTAGACAGAAAACCCATTCGAGCTGAAACCAAACTCTTTAGCAACCTTTTGGGGAGAAAAGCAGAGGGAGAAAATGTTGGCTATGCTGTTTATTAATTTAAAAAAAAAAGAGAGAGAAAAATTTAAAAACCAACCACAAGACAATTTTAATAAAAGTAACAAAACCACCCTGTCTGGTTTATCAGACAAAAAAGCAGAATGCCAAATCACTCCGCTGGTTCGACGGAGTGATACAGCGAGAATGAAAGAACAAGAAAAAGAACGGAGAAAAAAAAATAGCTGCAGTAACTTGGCATTAATCCTGGCTCAGTCAGCACAACTCGCACAATCACATTTTCACCACAAGAACAATATATTATGAAACACCCAATAAGCTGCACGTTCACAGCTCTGACAATTCTTTACGCAAAATAAATAAATAAATAAATAAATAAGTCAGACCACTTAATCTAAAATAAGATAATTCTGAACATTTTCCCCACATGATCTCACATTGAATTGAGACACAAGTTTATCCATGAAGACAGCGGCCTGGCAGAACGCTTACGAGGACATTAAAGGATCTATTGTAATGCAATTGTGGGCGATATCTAACAGAGAAAAGAGTTCTGAATCGACTACAGAGATCAGTGCACTTAGCAATAAATGGAGATGTACTTACTCTAAGATTCAGATTTCATTAGGAATGCATCAAGCCCATGACCAGCACTTGAGTTATATAATCCATCCATTTCCCATAACGCTTATCGTACACAGGGTCACGGGGAGACTGGAGCCTATCTCATGGTACTCAGGGCCCAAAGCAGGGGTACAAACCCATTGAAAATGCTAATCAGCCTACAAGGCATGTCTTTGTACTGGCATTTCAGGCATGTCTTTGTACTGGGGGAGGAAACCAGAGTACCTTGAGTAAACCGCTGAAGCACAGTGAGAACATGCAAGCTCCACACACACATGGCAGAGGTGGGATTCGACAGCACAACCCAGGAAGTGAGAGACAAAAGAGGCAAAGGCGAGGTGTGCGAAACTGTCTTTAGCAAAGACTTCGCTGCAGCCAGGCCTGCGTCGCGTCGTTACCCGTCTCCACTTTCACTGAAATAACAGAACATGATCTCTGTATTGATCTGCAGATTCACCCGCTCACTCGCTCGCTCTCCTCAGCAATGCATGAATCTTTAATTCGACGCTGCAGAGATGCAAATACAGGGACTCTAATCTAGATAAATACGAGTTACATTAAAAATGAGCTCATGTTGTGGTGTGATATACTTAACCTCATAGCTGATCTTCAGCCAGGCTCACTGCATTTAACTGCAAGCCACCGATAGAAATCAGCATAGAACTACGTGTGTCTGACAATTCTCGCCGGTCTATCACTACAACAGCTATTAATCTATCCTGAAACGACTTCTACACAACGACGTTCAATAAGATGAAGTGGTCACTGAGAACAGACTGATTAACTGTGTGGGACTATTCTGCTCCAGCGCAGTATTTTTTTCAGATCTGTGCACTTGTTGTCTGCTCTGGAATAACATAGAAGTGGTGAGCAAGACTTTCCATGGATCCGCTTGATAAGATACAGCATGTTGTGTGCGTTATGTGACTCTGCGACGAGCGGCTCTGAAAGCGGCACGTGTCGGAGAAGAGTGTGGATCGGTCTCCTTTTTTAAACAGAGTTCTCATTAATAAATCAGCAGTGAAAACGGCAACAGGAGCGGAGCTGTCTGTGCTAATAGAAATGTCAAGACTGCTGCTCTCATAGCTATGTCCGGTAAGACTAAAGGATTTCTGATGAGCGAGAGCCGGAAAGCAGAAATAATAATAATAAAATTAAGTATAGTGAGACATGAAGCAAAGTCCTGAAGTGACGTATGAGAAATGTTCCATGTTTTATGGGCCAATTCTGAAAGAATCCAGTAAAACATCATTTCAGGTGTCATTCTAGCCTCGAATACACATTAACTAACACTCATTTGGCCAGCTAATTAAAGACCTACTGTGCTCTTGCTCAGTCTGTCCTTTCAAAACTAACACTATGACCAATATTTGCTTTATTCAGTTATGTTTATGACAGTGATGCAAATGACATTCAGAAGATTCAGAAATAAAGTAGTGCCAAATCAGCTAGCTCTCTGTGCTTTTATTTGTTTGCTTGTGTGTGTGTGAGTGCGTTCAAAGATCTAGTGTGTGCCACACCTTCTTCAGAAAAGCCGCAGCAGTCTCACGCTTGGTTGAAGCGATCTTTTTCATCCCCTCTGGAGACTGGACACGAATGATCTATGAGCAAATAAACATGTCAGATAGTTAATGAAGTCAGCCTTTCAGGTTATTTCACATTTATTTCGGACAGAACACTCGAACCGTTCTTATCGTGATCTTCTAGCAAAACTACCAGCTGCAGGTGGAAGAGCATATGTCCACAACTTACAACATCGTGGATTACAGGTGCCTGCTGTACACTACTACTACTATCGCAGTAATTAAACAAACAGTTACACTGAAGAGAAAACTTAAACTCTGGTGGAGTAGTGACAGTTTTTACTCCATCAAGGACATTCCCTACTTTCCTCATGTCAAGAGGAACATTACAGGCAAATAAAGAGTGAATTATACAGTGGTGCCTGAAAGTTTGTGAACCCTTTAAAATTTTCTAAATTTATGCATAAATTTGATCTAAAACAGCATCAGATTTTTACACAAGTACTAAAAGTAGACAAAGAGAACTCAATTAAACAAAGTTTAGTTCATGGACAAATGTCCTGCCATTTTCCTTTAGAATTTGCCTGTGTAATTCAGAATTCATTGTTCCATCAATGATGGCGAGTCGTCCTGGCCCAGATGCAACAAAACAGGCCTAAGAGATGATACTACCACCAACATGTTTCACAGATGGGATAAGGTTCTTATGCTGGAATGCAGTGTTTTCCTTTCTCCAAACATAACCCATTCATCCATCCATCTTCAACCGCTTACTCCTTTTCAGGGTCACAGGGGAACCTGGAGCCTATCCCAGGGAGCATCGGGCACAAGGCGGGGTACACCCTGGACAGGGTGCCAGTCCATCGCGAGGCACAATCACATACACACTCACACACACATTCATACACTACAGACACTTTAGACACGCCAATCAGCCTAACATGCATGTCTTTGGACTGGGGGAGGAAACCGGAGTACCCGGAGGAAACCCCCGACACACGGGGAAAACATGCAAACTCCGCACACACATGGCCCTGCCGGGACTCGAACCCCGGACCCTGGAGGTGTGAGGCGGACATGCTAACCACTAAGGCACCGTGTTCCCCCCAAACATAACCCTTCTCATTTAAACAAAAAATCTATTTTGGTCTCATCCATCCACAAGACATTACCCCAACAGCCTTCTGGCGTGTCCATGTTGTCAGCCAACTGCACACAGGCAGTAATGTTCTTTATGGAGAGCAGTGGCTTTCCCCTTGCAACCCTGCCATGTACACCATTGGTGTTCAGTGTTCTCCTGGTGGTGGACTCATGCTGAGATCTTATCCTGGCTCCTTTCTGACTATTACACATCTTGCTCATGGAGTGATCTTTGTTGGTCGACCACTCCTAGGGAGGGTAACAATAGTCTTGAATTTCCTCCATTTGTACACAATCTGTCTGACTGTGGATTGGTGGACTCCAAACTCTATAGATGGTATCAGGTGTCGGATGATCCTCAGAGCTCTGATAATGGCAGCAAAGCTACTTTCAGGTCAAACAGCTTTTTGATAGTGACTGATCACAAAAACAGTGTATACTGGGTTGTTTTTTTTTAGACTGGTAAATACAGTTTTTAAGTAAAACTCAAACTTTAAATGCTCAAACTTTAAATGCATCAATTTAAATGTAAAACTCAGAACTTTTCATCTCTTTCATTTAAACACTGCTGGTTTAACCCAGTAACAGTTTATTCTTTTCGCAGGTAAAAACTTTGCTGACAGTGATACGAATCAGTGTGTTGTTAATGGTGAGACATTCAACAAGCAGTCAGTGGTAGCATCACGAGCTGTCGCATTAGGACTGATGTAAACATACTGCACAGCATACTGGTGTAAAACAACCGATAACGCACATCTGTCAGGGGATAAGTTAGGTTCATTAAAGGTGCAACAGGTAAGTTTACTCCTGTTTCCCAAGAATGGGTCTCCAATCTTTAAAGTGCACCGATTATGGTTTTCCAAATATTACCTTTCATGTAGTGTGTTACAGAGCGGTTTGTGAATGTAAAAACGTCTGCAAAGTTTCAAAAATCAAAACGCACGACAAACGGACTTATTGACTCCCAAAAAAGGAACCGATTCTGAACCGCTGAAATGAGTCGTCAGAAATTACATGCTTACAGACTTACTTCCTGTACAAACCTACATAACTTGGTAACAAAAAATCCCCAGCTCTGCTCTTCATTGGCTGCTCGCGAACAGATGGAACTAAAACTCGTTACGGTAGTGGGCGTTTCCTTTTCGACACACACTGACAGTGGTAGCCTAATCACAACAAAGTGGAGTATGCGCTCTGAATGGAGGAGTTTAGAATGAATTGGGCTGATGATGGAGTTGTTTGTGACACTGGGGGAGGGGGTAGTAATCCTTCAATTTATATTATAAGCACGTTAAAGTGTTTTAACGAGTTTCTCTCAAGGTTTCTTCCTCATCATCTGAGGGAGTTTTTCCTCGCCACCGGCTTGCTCATTAGGGATAAATTCAAACACTTAAAATCTGTATCCTGTGTTTATATGTTTCTGCAAAGCTGCTTTGATACAATGTCCCTTGTTTACATTTACATTTATTCATTTAGCAGACGCTTTTATCCAAAGCGACTTACAAATGAGAGCACAC
>JAFFST010047060.1:24016-45396 GCA_022414735.1 Noturus placidus | reverse complement strand
GGGATTCGAACCTCCAACCCCACGATTAGTGGATTAGTGGACAACCCGCTCTACCGACTGAGCCACAACCGCCCTTTAAAGCGCTATACAAAAAGTTTTATTGAAATTGAATTTTTGGAGCTTGGATGCATGAAAATCATACAATGTATAAAACCTTTAAAACAAAATTAGACACGTTTCAAAACAATAACAGGTATGCTGTAAGTAAGTGTGTTTAATATTTGAATGATATATATATTTTTTTTTTTTTACTTCTTGAGACCACCCCACCACTATCCCCGCCCATGTTCGCGAATCCCCGCCCCAGGATCTCTTAGGCTGTATACAAGATGACTGACAAGAGATCCATCCAATCAAAGGCAAGCAATCAGGACCAGTATTCGGTTTTCCAAACTCACACACTTCTAACACTTCTGCTAAGGCTGATATTCTCCACATACCTTTCAGAGTATTTATACAATTAAGAGATAAATTAAAAAAAAAAAATCGACTATTGCACCTTTAAGTAAATGTAAACTGAGCAGTGGTGAGATCTGGTTAAAGGAGGATGCAATTCTTATTAAAAAGCGGGGCTTAGTAGCTTTTAAAACGTATGAAATGTATAACGTGAACCCTGTTATTGCGCGATCAGAGCACGTTTTCAGACATTTAGCGCGAGAAGTCTCATTGTTCAGCGTGTGATGTCTAAGAGCAGGAGAGCTGCTACTTTCGCTCTCTCGGAGCTCAAACACCTCAGTGTTTTTCACCCAGCTGAGCATTTCCACTCACTACTCCCTCTACACTCCAGTGTTCTTCCTCCTCCTGCTCCTGTCCCTTATCTCAGCCAGGCCCGGACTCTTCTGAGCGTTAGCTTGCTAATCAGTTAGCATCACGCTAACAATTCTGCTGCCTCATCACCCGGAATAAACTGCACATTTCACTTCCTTACAGTCGCTTTCCCCGACTTATCAGGAGCTACTCAAAACTGCACAAACATATACTTACGATGTTTTCCGACATGTTTACTCGGGTCTGTGATCCCGAAACCTGAACTCAGATAACAATATTGGCGTTTACAGTACCGGCTATGATTGTTACAGTCTGCACGAAACTCAACTCCATAACTCTGCACTGTGTGCGAAAACGACGGCCGTGTAACAGCCACTTCCGTCGCCTAATTTGTTTTCCCAACCGCATTCATACAAACCCGCCTTCTACGCTATTATTGGCTAACGTGTCATATTTCAAACCCAAACCTTGCTGATTGGACAGTGGAATTCGAGTATTCTCCATCAGCCAATCGTTATGCAACAGTCGGGGCACCCCGACAACGTTCTCGCGCAAAGGTGCGTAAAAACGGGTGGGATAAATCAATGTATATTTGTGACTGTTGCCGGAAGTTTTATCGTTTTCAAAACTAAAGTCTTCGTGAGCGATATTAAATAGCTAACAGACGCAAAATAGTCTTGCCACGTTAAAATGTTACCATAATAATATTGGAAGGAAAGTTGCTTTGTTTGAAATAAAGCAAGGGAGCAAGTTCTCTATTTTTTTTTGTTTTATTTATTTTATTTTATTTTAAATAAATAAGCAAAGTTCCACTGATGTTCACACATACATTATCTCCAAATGTAAGTCTTGAGCCACAACTAGCTCAAAAACTGGGGGAAAAAATAGCAGTGGACAAATAGTTAGAAAAAATAAAAGTGTTTTGAGGGATGGAGGGTTGAAATGGAACTATTTATTTATTTAACCACTAAACTACCATGTGCTGCTATTTAATTTTATTTAAACTAATTTGAATAAACAAAAAAATGTACAAATGCATCTCAAAAAATTTTGATATCGTGGAAAAGTTCATTTTTCCCGTAATTTAATTCAAAAAGTGGAACTTTCATGTAGTCTATATTCATTGTGCATGAAGTGAAATATTTCAAGACTTTTTTTTTTGTTTTGTTTTAACCCTGTTGATTAAGTGTACAGCTCATTGGAAATAAAAAATCCAGTATCTTAAAATATGCATAAATTTCACGTTATGTGTAATGAATGTAGAACATATGAAAGTTCACTTTTTGAATTAAATCACGGAAAGAAAATGAGCATTTCCACGATATTATTATTATTATTTTTTTTTAGATGCACCTGTATAATATTTTTAGGTACTGTACATGCTTTATCATAGTTTTTATGCAATCACCACATAGACTGATCAAAAATAAATAAACCTGATATTTATTGAATGTAATTAAATTATTTAGCAAATTTAAAGAAGGAGAGGCAAATAGAAATGTATTAATGTGTGTATTAACATCAGGGAGATCTGGACACCAACCAATATTTTCCCCCTTTTTATAAGCTTTATTTTGATCTCATCCTGTAGAGAAGACACACGTTACTTCAGTCACTGATTACAGAGTCATGGTGTTGAGTAAAATTGTCAAAGATTTGATGCATTTGCCATCTCTTAAGCAAACATACCAACAGTCATGTCGTCGGTGTACAGTGGAGGAAACTGGGTAAAAGGTGACAAATATTTGAGATTATGGAAAACGTATATCGAGTGGTTTCACTGTAAAGAGTACTGTGAGGGTTTGTGCAGAGAATAAGCAAAGTGCCACTGTACATAAATGAAGAGATTAGACTGAACATTTCAATGAGACTATTCAACACAACACACACACACACACAATGCAGCATCCAACAGATGAAGTAAAACACTGTATAATGAATAAGGAAACCTATGAAAAGAACATGCTATTCACTTTACAGAATGTAAAATGAAATTAGTTTATGATGGTTTAATATACACAAGAAATATACAAAGATAATCAGTAAGAATTCAGTGGAAGTTAAATTAGACTATAGATTTGAAACAGCACAGTGGAGACAGAAAGACAGCAGGCAGAGACAGCGAGAATGAATGATGCCATTCTGAGTATGAAAGATAATCAATAATGAAGTAATCAAGATGCCAAACAGAACAATTGAACACTTTCCCGATCGTAATCACCTGAAGCCTGCACTAAACTTTAATCAAACCATTTTAATAATGTAGCGTATTGATGTATGCGGTTCTGGCTTCTTTATTATTTTCTTTAAGATTGCTAGAATAAGTAAGCTATGGACACATCAGGTGGTACTGCCATTGCAAGACAAGCAAGAAAGTGTCAGTTTGCTTTTATGAGAAGTCCTAACCTTAAAAATGACCATGTTTTTAACCTGGATTGCAGAAGAATGTGTGATAAAAGCTCTCTAATATGTGATAAAGTTTAATTGTTTTTTTTTTCTGTTTTTTTTTTTTTGTTTGTTTTAATGCAAGGTGTCGACTTTATTCTTTGTCACTCAACTAGTATCCCATGTCTACAGGTATATGACCTTTTTTCTTTTTTTCTTTTTTTTTTACTTAATGATGGATAAACCTCCAAGATTTTCCCAGAGCGACTGGGACACATGAAATGATAAGCCGAGCATTTCACGGGTACAGTGCTTATACTCGCTTGAGGCTGTTTGCTTGCTTGCTTAAGTTTGAAGTTCTGTTCCAAAAGAAAGGAGGATATAGAAATGAAAGAAGAGAACAAATGAGAACAGAGAAAGAATGGAAGGACTACCTCTAAAATAACAGAGTGTTATCTAACAGACTAAAAGGTAAACACAGATATTTATGCTGGTCCAAGTTAATCTATGAGCAGAAAACCACGAGGTGGACAGTTAGGTAAGGGTATTTGCTTGTTTGTTTGTTTGTTGTTTTGCTCAGATTTTTCCAATTGTTTCCAATATGTTCTATGATAAGGTGTGCGTGCAAATGGACCCAATGGAGCCCATAGCCAGCGTGGAGGCAGAATGGAAGGGTGAAGTGAAGAGGAAGATGGTGGACTCAGATGATGCCGTATTGAGCCAGCTCGTGCAGCTCCAAGTGGCTGAAGGCCTCCCAAGGGCAGATGACTGTGATGTCTGTTGGTAAGAACACACAAGAACACTCACTTTAATGTTCTCTAAATGCATATAATACAACATTTCCCATAATAGACACAGAATAACTGTGTCTGCTCTCTAGTTAGATGTAGATGTCCCATTGTCTCAGAGCATATCTTTGGATTTTAAGTCAATTTTAATCTCAGTTACAGCAATATAAAACAAACTGATGGAAATAGGCATAGAATTGTAAGGGTTAAGCTATGTCTTGGACTAAATCTGCACTATCCTTTTAACAGACCTGCTGAAAAGACTTTCAGTGCCCTCTTGGTTATCTTAAGCAGCTTGCCAGGAGAGCTACACTCAAGGCTTTATAATCAGACTTTACAGCATTTATAATGAATCATGTCCAATATGAACAGCCCGTCTGAGGTAAAATATAATACACGCTCAAGGTCTTCAAACCAGAGCAGCCATGATTAAATGGACGATGACGTTGAGATGATGCTAAAAGACCTGCGAGAAGGTGATAAAGATTGCACTTACCAGTGCCTAAACCTTCCATACCAGGGATATCGTCTCCAAATCTGATGGGACCAGAAGAAGAGTTATTACCTACTATGCTAAGTAAATGATGTGCAACAGTGCATAATGAATACACTTACATTAATTAAAATGAAATGAGGCAATTTGTAATTATTCCACACTTAGACTATGAAAATGCACCAGACGATAATAATAATAATAATAATAATAATAATAATAATAATAATAATCCTTACCCCTGGATGCCCTTCTTTGGAGGCTTGCTCTTAAACTGGCGAGTCTGCCTCTGTTTAAATTTGGGTGGGCCTTTGCGTGGCGTGGCTGGGCCTCCGGTCACCCGGGTGGCCGACTTATATTCAGATTTAGGGGGTTCAAGATTCATAGCTGTTGGTTGTTTTGATGAAACCACTGTTAGTTAGTGGTTGTTTCGTATTCAACCCCCTCTTTATTCTCTCTCCTTGAGTAGAGCTTCAGTCTGATATTACTACAAAGAGGGAGAGAGAGAGAGAGAGAGAGAGAGTGTGAGAGAGAGAGAGAGAGAGATGTTACTAATATAACATTAGTCATTTCATTATATTTATCACATATCATTTATACATATCTCCTAAAATGGAATGTTAGACCAGTCCTGAATTTTGTGTGTCAGTAAGCATAAGTATCACACAAACCTCCATTCTTACTGAACATGGAGTGTACACTGTCCTGGACTTGATCCATAATCCTCTTACTGATGAATGACATATGTCTATAGACAAATGAATCTAGATGAATGCCTACTGTGGGCCATGATCCCTGAGAGGAGCCAGAGACAGTAGAACAGCCCAGGGGTGACCCAATTTATCTAATCCTGGGCTCAAGTTAATAAGATCCCCAGTGCTACTAATCATAACATGGACTAATCTTATTACATAAAGGGACAATGATGGACATGAAAAGAGCTGAGTCTAATGAAATGTCCTGAGCTGGTCTCCTTCAGTAAAGACTGACTCAAGATATTAATCACTATACTGTACATGCCATGGTGTTAGCTATTTTGATATCTTATAAGTATTGATATGTTGAAGACAGACTTCTAATGATTATATTTTATTAAAGCTGTTTATTTTTTACTGTAAAACAATTTGTGGGTGGACAATGATTGAATTTCAAAAAACATCAACTCCAGAACTTGTATTTATTGCATAAACAAACAAAAAAACAAAAAAACTCTATTAAATATACTAAATTACATTTGCTTTGTTAATCCTCCACATTTCACAGACTTCATTTTAAATCATCTATTCATCTTCAGTAATTGCTTTATCCTCTTCAGTGGATCCGGAGCTTATTCTGGGAACACTGGACATGAGGCAGGAATACAAACTAGATATGATCCATGCATACACTCATTCACATCTATGGGCACTAGCATAGCCAATATCCTTAACGGGAGATTTTGGAAGGTGGGAATAAACTGGAAACCCCAGAGGAAACTCATATGGATATGAGGAGTACATAGGAAACTCCACACAGACACTTATCCCAGCTCAGGATTGAACCGGGAACTTTGGAGCCATGAACTTTGGAGCATCAACGCGACAGTACAGGATGCTCCACCAGTATAATTCCATTTCAAGAATGAAATGTTTTTCATCTTCGCCACATAGAATATCAGGGTCACCTGACACAAGGTTCCAAATCTTATCTTGCATTTAAAATGTGTACCCCGTGACCCTGAAAAAGGAATAAGCGGTAGAGGATGGATGGATGGACAAGATATTTGCTCAACATTCCATATTCCACTGATTTCTAGAAATCTATTATAATTTCATGATCTGCAGAGTTCTAAAAGTCTATTCTGGATTCCGTGCTCCACTGAGTACTAGAAATCTATTTAATGATTTCATAATCTGCAGAATTCTAAAACTCCACTAGAATTTCATGTTCCACATGGTTCTAAGACTCTGTTCAGGATTTCATGTTCCCAGTGATTTCTAGAAATCTATTTATGAGTTCGTAATCTTCAGATTTCTAAACGCCTATTCAGGATGCCATGGTCCACCGAGTTCTAAAACTCTATTCAGGATTCTACTCACCGCTGCAGCTGACTGCCAGCCTGAACCTACGCAGCACCGCTTGTTGTACGTGTCTCCGACCCCGCTGGAGGAGTGGGTGTCTACGCTGGTTTTTCTCAGCAAGAGACTACTGATGGGGCGTTTTTATCCTCTGATCCCTCAGCAGATTAGGAAAGTGACGCCTATCTACTTCTGATCTCATATCTGTGTTCTAGATGAATTTGCTGTGCACGTATGTGTATATGTGTGTGTGTGTGTGTGTGGGGGGGGGGGGGCAATATAACCGACAAAAAAAAGTAAATGTTATGATTGCATTAACATTCCCCCCTACTGCTGCAAAGTTATTTTACTACCTGTTGCCATCAGGAGTGGCATAATTAGTTGAAAGTAGTTTGTCTGTGTGCAATTAATGTGTCACATGATCTCAATATAAATATACCTGTTCCTGGAGAGACCCAGAGTTTGTTAGAGAACATACCTGTATAAACAGCATCATGATGACCAATTAGCAGGGACATCCAAATAAGTCTGGGACAAAGTTTGGAACTGTATTAATCAGAGTTTGCTTATACAAAATCCCAAACTTTGAACACCTCGACTTGGAGCATGATTAAATTTATTATTGAACAATTTAAAAATTCAGCAGAACTGTAATTCTGCCTAGAGGAGGCTATGCACCAAAAGTTGAGCCATTAGTCAGAGAAGAAACCATCTATCCATTTTCTGTTCTGTCTATTCTACACAGGGTCGTAAGGAACCTGGAGTCTATACAGTGGACTCGGGGCACACCTTGGATGAGGTGCAAACCCATCGCAGCGCACAATCACACATACAATCCAACACCCATTCACTCATTATGGACAATTTAGAGATGCCAATCAGCCTACTGTATTTTGACTGGGGAGGAAACCGGAGTACCCCAAAGCACAGGGAGAACATGCAAACTCCATGCAAGCTGAAGGTGCAAGGCAAACAGAGAAAAAACCAAATTGTGACATAGATATGCATATAATTTTAACCTATAATGTGATTATCATGAGAAAGTCTTGGCAAAGACTGGACATGACCTTTATTTCTCCAGAGCTACAGCTCACTCCTGATTTTATAATTTTACAAGTAATAAATGGAATATCAAGTGCAATAAAACATTGCTCATTAATCTGCACTCCCATAGCATACTAGCAAAAACATGGAGGATGTGTTTATTCCTATATAAATATTTTCTTTATCAAATGGTTTTAAAGCATCATGTACCTTTGGCTAATACACTGTGCATTTATATACTGTTTACTTTATACACAACTTTGTTAAAAAGTCATACAAATTATAACATGCTAAGATCTTGTTATCTAAGATAAAATTCCAATCTTAAACAACTCATTATTCTACATGTATTTTATGACACAATGGGTATAGTGCAAATGAACCAAATGGTCTGTTGGTGTGTACCATTTGCCTGCAGATGTTATTTTACTTTCAGCTTGAGTGTTAACTCAACATACAGAACGTCTCACTGACAACAAACAAAAAAAACAACAAGCAAACCAAGATGGTTGAATTCACAACCACAGTAACGAATCTTGCTTGAAGAGTCTAGATTAAAGGAGCCACATTAATAAGATTGGGTGAGCTTTTGGTAAGGATTATTCTGCCTCATTAAATGAAAACCTTGTTAACTGCTTTCAGAGTCACGTGAGCCATTTCTCCATGTAAATCTGAAACCTAGTATGGGAATACAAATTTAAAATCATGGTAACTGAGGCTATCACCTTTTGTCTGTGATGGCTCTTGGTGCTCCTGCCCAATTCTTTGAATTGGTGGCCATTGTTCATGACCGTCATTTCCTGACTTAAGTGTAAATACAATGCCCTAGGTATGGACTTTTCTTTATCTCTATGATAATGAAGTTGTCAGAGTTGTATAATTATGCTGATTGGATAAGGACTGGTGAAATTCCAGAGGCTCGGACAGGTTCCTATAACTCAGGGGTGTCCAATCTTACCCGGAAAGGGCCGGTGTGGGTGCAGGTTTTCATTCCAACCAAGCACAAGCCACACCTGAGTCTATTGAAAGCCATGATCAACTGATTAAACAGGTGGATTCAGGTGTGGCTCCTGCTTGGTTGGAATGAAAACCTGCACCCACACCGGCCCTTTCCGGATAAGATTGGACACCCCTGCTATAACTGTTTACTTCCTTTGCATACATTGTTTAAGCTCATCACCCGAGAACTTTGTCTCCACCACTAAGCACTGCCCCCTAAAATTATATAAAACTACAATGTATAGCTCATTGCTGTTAGACTTGATGACTACAGTGCAAGACAGTACGTTCTAACACTTAGACTAATATTCCTGATGTTCTACAATACAGAATCCTGCTGAAGCTGACCAGTTAGATAGCTGTGAAATTCTACACTTGATCACTGAAAAAAGAAAATCAGTAGTAAAGGAAGTAACACACTTCATTTATCATTCACATATATTTTTTCTTGTCATTTAAATAGAGTACATGTACATTATCATTCACAATAAATATGTACTTGATCTGTACTTAAGTATTAATGCTTAATAAGTATTTCATCTGCAGTCAACTTGTCCAAAAACTGCACTGCCATTGTTAAAGAATTCTTGTGCTTTACATTAACCTGTGTAAAAAGGTGTAAAATATTTGGAAGTCCCCAGCTTATGCAGAACTCAGTTCAGTTGTTCAGGCTGCACATAGAGCACAGAGTAATGAGCACCTCCTACAGGTAATCTCAGGTTCGGTACCACGGTGCACTTCCCGGTCCGCATGACTGTTTTCCATATAAACCATGCTGTTTCAGAGTAAACTGCCAGTGTGAAAGCCTCCTTAAATACAACATGGGCATCTGTGTAATACAACTCCAATTCCATAAAAATTTGGACAGTATAGAAAATGTTAAAAAAAAAAAAAAAGAAAGATGCCAATTGAAAATTCTCCCTGTAGTATATTGAAAACACATATTTGATGTTTTACTTTGTGAATTTAATATTTTTTTTTTTTAGATATACACTCTTATGACTGCAACACACTCCAAAAAAGTTGAGACAGTCAACTGTTTACCACTATGTATGACCGCCTTTTCTTTTAATAACACTTCTGAAGCGTTAAGGCACTGAAGACACCAGTTGGTTAAGTTTAGCACGTGGAATTTTTCCCCATTCATCCATTATGTATTTCTTCAACTGCACAATTGTACAGGGCCTTCGTTGACTTATTTTGTGCTTCCTAATGCACCATATATTCTCAATTGGAGACAGGTCAGGACTGCAGGGAGGCCATGTTAGCACCCGCACTCTCATGCTCTTGTACCATGCTAGCACCCGCAACCATGCTCTTGTAATCCATGCAGAATGTATTGAATATGTTGCATTGAATGGCAGCATATGTTGCTCAAAATAGTGTGCATATCTTCCTGCATTAATGGTGCCCTCACAGACGTGCAAGTTACCCATGCCATGGGCACTGGCACACCCCCATACCATGATGGATGCTGGCTTTTGGAACGGACGCTGATAACATCTTGCATGGTCCTTTTCCTCTTTGGCCTGGAGAACATGACGGCTGTTTTGTCCAAAAACTATTTGAAACGTTGACTCATCGGACCGCAAAATGCGATCAGACAGTGCTACTGTCCATCTCAGATGAGACAGAGCCCAGAGAAGTCGGCGGCGCTTCTGGACAGTGTTGACCTCAACATTAAATACTGTGTCTTTATACGTTTTTTGCTTAAATACAAATCAAAGTACATTTGCAGATCACTCCACTTTGTTTTTATTAGCATTTTCCATACTGTTCCAACTTTTGTTTTGGAATTTTGGGTTGTACATGGCTGACTATGCATGCCTATCAGTGCTTATTCTTATGGATGCATCAGGTATGGATCTGGATTGGAGATGGAATTGGTATTGCACATTCAAAGGTTCTTTCAACTTGATCTCCAAAAAGCTCCATGCTATTACTAGCAAAACTGGCTTAAGGGGTGCCCTTCCTATATCACACCACTTTATCGTTCCATGACAAAAAAAAAGAATGAAAAATCTGTCAGACAAAAGGATAATTAGTACAAAAATTCACAATCTCTTCAGTAGCCTGATCTCCATTTTGAGGTAAGTCTTGAGGTTCTCATCGTGAACATTGTCTTCCATGGCAGCCAGTGCTTTTTCTCCACCATCTTTGTAGTACTTCAGCAGTTCAGCAGCATACTCAATCCACACGCAGTTATGACAGCCACTCATGCAGCAGCACGTTGGAGGAGACGGAGGACCTGGATCTACAGTGTCTGTACTACCTTGTGTTAAAGCAGTTGCGGACTTAGAAGTGCATGGATCCATGTCGTTGCACTTCAAGTGATGAGGAGTACAGTGTAGACGTTTGCTTTGGGGGAATATGGCTTTGATGTAGAAGGTTTTCTTCATTAAGTGTGACAAGTGGAAGATAAACAGCTGCAAAATAAATAATTAAAAAAAAAAACCACACATTTAAATTACTTCCAGGTGTGTGTCAGAGGGCAATTTAGACAGTGTACAGCTAAATACATTATTGCATTATTTGAAGGGAGAGCTGTTTAACATCACAAATGTCTCTCTCTCTCTCTCTCTCTCTCTCATACCATCCATCCATCCATCCATCCATCTTCAACCGCTTACTCCTTTTCAGGGTCACGGGGAACCTGGAGCCTATCCCAGGAGGCATCGGGCACAAGGCGGGGTACACCCTGGACAGGGTGCCAGTCCATCACAGGGCACAATCACATACACACTCACACACACATTAATACACTACGGACACTTTAGACACGCCCATCAGCCTCCCATGCATGTCTTTGGCCATTCAGGTATAAAGTATTGTCTGTCTAACCTTTGTGTACTGAAAGCATACACACAGATCAGGTTTCCCTTATAAAATTCAGTAAACAGTAAGTTTTGTTCGGGTATAAATTATGCAATATGCTGTCAGATATATAGCTAGCTCGAATTGGATTAAAGTCACTGGGTCAGTTCGTTAAATGGTGTTAGTTTACACACAATGTCTCATTCAACAACAACAACAACAACAACAACGTTAGTTTGTTTAGGTCATGTTAACTAGGACAAGATACTGACCCTCTGTAAACAAGGTGAAGCGTTATTTAGAGACATCCTGTAAACAAATAAAAAAAATTACCCACACAATTAAAGAACACGTTAGAACTGCAACCTAATATAATGTCGACCAACAAAGTCCTCGAAGATATTTAAAAAAACACCCCTAGTTCATTTGCGCAAGAAACGCCATTATTTTGGTACCGGAAATATGACCTCAGTTGTTATTGATGTAAAGCTGCGATGACCAATCAGAGTGGAGATAATTATGACGCACGATGGGTGGGCGGGACATGCCCCGAACTGTGATACTACAGTTACTCAGTAGAGGGCATTAAAATACTAGAAAAAGGTGAATGATATGTATGTGGTTCTGCTCTGTTTTTTCTCTTTTTTCATTCCTATTTGCAGTAATTCAGTAATTGTAACGTGTTACTGCACTGTACGATACTTTACTATCCAGTAATGTTGAAAATGAATACTTGCAAATATTTTACTCAAATATATTTGAGGGGAAAAAAACGCATTTTACATGATACAAGTATTCATTTTCAGTATTATTGGATAGTCGTGAATTTTGACCTTTCGTTTGGACCTTCAAATTACAAGTTAAAATCTCACATGCCATACGTACATACATGCATATATACATACATACATGCATAGATACAGTGCCTTGCAAAAGTATTCGGCCCCCTTGAACTGTTCGACCTTTTGCCACATTTCAGGCCTCAAGCATAAAGATATAAAACTGTAATTTTTTGTGAAGAATCAACAACAGGTGGGACACAATCATGAAGTGGAACGAAATTTATTGGATATTTCAAACTTTTTCAACAAATAAAAAACTGAAAAATTGGGCGAGCAAAATTATTCAGTTAATACTTTGTAGCGCAACCTTTTGCTGTGATTACAGCTGTAAGTCGCTTGGGGTATGTCTCTATCAGATTTGCACATCGAGAGACTGTCCCACGATTTATGAAGGAAAATCATTGAAATAAACAAGGTTGCCCAAACTTTTGCAGACCACTGTATATACATACATACATACATACATACATACATCTGTACATATATTCATACATACATACATACATACATACATACATGCATACATACATACATACATACATACATACATACATACATCTGTACATATATTCATACATACATACATACATACATACATACATACATACATACATACATACATACATACATACATAACTACTAGCCATATTAATAAATCTCATTGAATTGAACTATCAGAACACCTAATTATCATGAAATAAATACAATGCCATTAATTATTTCAGAAATAAAACCGGATTGCAAACACAGATAGATAGATAGATAGATAGATAGATAGATAGATAGATAGATAGATAGATAGATAGATAGAACGTAACAAAAAATACACTAATCAATAATCTCAGTTGCTTGTTTCTTTAAATCCTTCTGACATTTAATAATCAAGGGATAATGATACAGGAATATTGCCTAAACCAGTCTTGTGTGTGGGACAGTAAAACACTATCCATTTCTTCAATAAGGACATGGGTCCCTTGAAGTGGCAACCTTTTAATATATGGACAGCAATTGTCATGTTTAATCCTTCATTGCAGCATTGCAGTGTTTATGTATATGAGAGTGGCAGTCATCTACTCCCACAGGATTGCATGCTTGACAAGCATGGCCATAGAAACGGCTCACAGTATCTCCGGAGACCTATAGCCTGCTCATGCTGCAGCGTGTAATTTGTATTGTGCTGTAGAGCCAAGAAATTTGCTCCAAGCTGATCCACAGCAAAGAATGGGATGTTAATTAGCTACAAGTGGTCACCCATGTCTCATTCTTGAACACCAGCCTCGACAATGAGTCATCCATCTAAGTGGACCAAATGTTAACAGATTAAGATGATGATGATGATGATTATTATTATTATTATTATTATTATTATTATTATTATTATTATTAAATGAAATGATTGTCATTCCCAAACTTCAAGAAATGTGTATTTTTCTACTGACTCATAATCCTCTTTCACATAAAGTTAAGGAGGTAAACATGGCCTATTTTCAGCCATGGCCAGTCAACTGCCTATTAATAATATTGTATTTCATTGACAAACCACTATCTTTTTTTTTGTCGTAATAGTGGATGCCAAAAAAATACAAGGGAAGCATATTCAGAATTAACCAGGAAGAATGATCCAGAAACCAGCTGAACCAGAAATAAGGCCTAATAATCTGAGACATATTAATGATTGAAGAAAAACCTTTTGAACACACATACACACATAAGAAAAGTAAATTTTCCATTCCTATGACACCTTGCTTGTTTAACCACACAACATTCTTGTGTGATTTACATTAAGATGCATTACTTGAGTTGCTTATTTAACATTAACAATCCATTAATTGCAGTAGTAATATATCATAAGTAATGTTAATAAAGTAACAACATTTTGTAACACAAAGTCAACACATTATTATTATTATTATTATTATTATTATTATTATTATTATTATTATTATTATTATTATTATTATTATTAACAACTGAAGTTTGTGTAAATAATAAACATTGACAATGGCTATGACAATAACTAAAGTTAATTCAATCTATGACTAAAAATAAGTCCACATAAATTATTCATTCATTCAATCATCTTTAGTAGCTGCTTTATCCTGATCAGAGTTACAGTGGATCTGGAGCCTATTCCAGGAACACTGGGTGCAAGGAGGATTCACTCTGAATGAGAAATAAGTCCACACACACACATTCACACCTAGGGGAAATCTAGCATAGCCAATCCTAAATGCATGTGTTTGTGAGGTGGGGGAAAATAGGGAACCTTGAGAAAACCTACACAGACACAGGGAGAACATACAAAGCTCCAAACAAATAATAACTCAGGCTCAGGCTCAAACCAGCAGCAAAACATATTATTACAGCCTATTACTAAATATACTTACTGAACTCTTGTCTTCAGGTGTGAATACTAGCACTTGCTCAGTTCCGAATTTTGCCATTTAAGACCTGCAAATGTTAAAGTGCTACTTCATAGTGCTCTTTAAAAACTTATTATTATTTTTTTTTATTTTATTTTTTTTTTAACTTGCCAGAGCCATATCTCCCTGCAGTTCTCACCTGGTTTCCCACTGAAGTTAAGCAAGGTTGAGCCTGGCAAGAACCTGAATGGGAGACCTCCTGGGGTCAAACTAAGATTGCTGCTGGAAGTGGTACTAGTGAGGCCAGCACAGGGTGCTCACCCTGTAGTCTGTGTGGGTCCTAATGCCTCAGTATATTGACATGAAAAATATTCTGTAAAAACAGTGCCATCTAAAAATCCCAGGAAAATCCCCCCCATTGGCCCTTATCTATCATGGCCCCCTAATAATCCCCATCCCTGATTTTGCAACATCACATCAAGTGGTGGGTGTGCTGTTGCACTATGGCTGCCATTGTATAATCCAGGTGGATGCTACACATTAGTGGCGGTTGAGAAGACACCTCACCCCCCTAATATTTAAAGTGTCCTGAGTGTCTAGAAAAGTGCTATGTAAATGTAACTGTAACTAACAAACTCAATGATGGTATGAATATTGGTTGGTGTTTATTGTTATTTATTTATTTTAATGACCAGAAGTGTTAGTTACTTTGTTAATGCTACTTATGGTATATTAATACTGAAGTTTATGGTTTGATTTCATAAACCACACCTGGGGCATTGGTTAAAATGAGGCTTTAACATCATATCAGTCGGGTTAACATCTAGGTCCTATCAGTATGCTGATATCAGTGTTCAGAATCCAGACTATCACATGAGGGATGGGTGAGGTATGGACAGGTGTGGCTCCATCTCAGATAAGTACAGTACAAGAGCCTTTTCCAATAAAGCAGAAAAGAGTTCATGAATTCTTCTTATTATGCTAATTAGATTCAATACAAATGAAACTCAGATTTCTGTATTTTATTACTGAGGATTGATATCAATATATAGATATACTGTAGTCTACACAATAAACTATAATATCACTGCTATTATTTAAGCAAGTTATATTAAAACAAGTTAATGGTCAATGAAAAAAAGGGATAATATTTTGACATAAGTTTGTGTAGCTTTATTTCCAGAGCAATAGCATCTGCTTGTTAGACATAGAGACGAAAAGAGAAGGGGGGAAATGATTTAGATATATTTAAACAATGTACCATTATGGTTTTGAACTGTATTTATCTGTAAACGGCTGCGCAGCATTTGTCGTAAAACTCACTAACTCTAGTAGAACACATGGAGACCCTCTCTGAGGCCTTTAGAAAGAGATTACATATGTGAATCAGTAACTATGCAGGGCATGTGTGTGTGTGTGTGTGTGTGTGTGTGTGTGTGTGTGTGTATCAGCTCAATGCATAGAAAGAATGCTCTAAAACAATATTCACACACACATGCAGCAGCCCCAAAGTCCTTGGTGCCCCCTCTGGGTTGAATTTCTCTCCCCAACTGTTGCCTTGGGAACCATGTTCAGTTTACCTCAGGCAGGTATTTCCCAGAGGACCAAGGGGCAGCCTGACTAGGCGTTAATCAGACTGGTGAGTTTAAATCAAATATAAACTAATAACATGGCTTAGAGGCTTTACTGATGGGTCACATATACAGAAACAAAAGCATGTCATCAGACTGAGAGGAATGAGGTTCTTTTTCAAACATTAATCCCCTCTCTCAATGGAAATTCTTTGGAAATCTTTGGCTGGCACACTTTCTGACAGTCAGCACATTCCACTGTCTGCATGTTTTCACCCCTCTATACTGCTGATCGCACAAAATACATTCACACAGATACAAACATTACAATAATTATGCTGTGGTGTCCCTTATACACAGTCAGGTCCATAAGTATTTGGACACAATTTGTAGAATTTTACCTCTAGACAAATGAAGCAATCAAGATGTGATTGAAGTGTAGACTCAGCTTTAATTCAAGGGGGTTAACAAATACACGCTTAAAAAATGTTTGGGAATTACACCCATTTTTTTTACAGAGTCCATCCATTTTCACAGGCTCAAAAGTAATTGGACAATTTACTGACAAGCAGTTTCATAGCCAGTTTCATGGCCTGTTTCCTCATTACATTACATTAGTTGCTTGTACATACAATTTATTTCTGTAAAGCTGATTTATGATAATGTTGTTTGTTAAAAGCACTATCCGAATACACTAAATAGAAATCAGTTCACTTTGTATGCATGGGAGGACCTAAATAAGGCTTATGTCTTGAGGAAAAAGAGCAACCCTACCCAGTTTCACCTACAGAGTCAAGTCTTTCCCACTCAAATGAGTCAACAGGTTGGACAGTTACACAATGTGCTGCAACATTAGAAATGTGCTATTTATAGTAACACAAAGTTACTACACTAGAGGACACATCAGTAATGCAGCTCACTTTGTTTCTGTGTCATGCCTTTGACCTGTTGATTCTGTTCTTGTTTTGAATTATGAAAAGATTAGGTAATGCAGAGATTACGTTAAGGTCATGTTCAAAGTATTCATATTCATGTCCAATTCAATTCAGTCATATTTGTATAGTAGATTTAACAATAGATATTTTCTCAAAGCAGCATTACAGAAATTAGGATGTACTCTTGAATAGAGCCATAATGATCAAGGTAGAAGTGACAATGGCAAGAAAAAAAAAACTCCCTGAGACAACATGAGGAAGAAACGTTGAGAGGAACCTGACTCAAAAGGGAACCATCCTCCTCTGGTTATGATTCCACAACTGTATACTATAATGTCAAACAGAACTTAGTGTGTTGAAAGGATGTTCAGTATGAAATTGTTCAGAGTGTTAATATGTATATTCATTTATTTATTAATATTCAGTAACGGCTTTATCCTGGTCAAGGTCAGTGTGAATCCAGAGTGTAGCTCAGGAACACTAAGCATGGAGTGGGATCACCCAGGATCAGACAACAGTCCATTACAATGCACCAAGCACAAACCCATCCACATTAGTCTATTTTTCATACTGTTTATCCTATACAGGTTTGCGGGGCAGCCTGGAACCGAGAGAACTCGGGGCACAAAGCGGGGGACACCCAGAACGGGTTACCAACCCATCTCAGGGCACAATCAGACACCCATTCACACACAACGGATAACTTGGAAATGCCAATCAGTGTACAGGTGGGGGAGGAAACCAGGAGTACCCAGAGGAAACCCACACAAACACATGGTTAATCAAATATGTCATACGAAATGATTTCATCCACATCTTTTGCCAAATGAAAGAGGCTTGAAGCAGGAAAAGGAAACTTTTGAACTGATCTGGCCTTTTTTTAAAAATGAATACTATTTTATTTTTTTTTTGTCACTATACAGTATAAAGGTTTGCATGATAACTCATACAGTTATATTACTATAATTCCATATGGCCTGGGTCAACTGTAAACAAAACACAGCTCAGCCTGTACTACATGATGTTGCTATCCCATTGATCATTCAACACAGACTCAGAAACAGTTTAATTGTTTTAATACTACATGGTTTGGGTTGAAATGCTAGGAGATCCATATAGTTTAAAGTGAAAGGACCCAAGAGGTGAATGAGTAGCTGGGCAGGTGAACACAGACTGGGGGCGATGGCATTGCTAAGATGCCCTTGGCCTGCCTCCTGGACATTAACTAGCTTCACACAGGTCCGGCTTTGTGCATCTCACACAAAGGCTACACTGTTCATCTCCCCTAGTGAGGCCGGCATCTCCAGAATAACACCTTTGTGACATGCAGAGCTGTACTCTGGGAATGGGTGAAGGACAGAGGAGGTCCTCTATACACCTTTCTGCTTCATTCAGTTCTGCAAAATATATTTTATTTCTGTCAGATAACATATTTGACCAAGGAAACCTACCATTCTATATCTGTTCATAGAAAAACAGGCCAAGCAGCTGTTCATTTATCACTCTGGTGTTTAGTGAGTAACTATGTTGATGTACACGGTGTGGTAATTGCTCCACAATTTCCTGTGTGAGGTGGCCATGTGTAATGATGAATTGCTAGGTACAACAAAAACTCTCCCTACAGAGACACAATGCATCCTGGTTCCCATGGCAACCTGGCAAACATGGACATGAAGACATGTGAACACGCCAATTAAGAGAGAACATTGAGAGAAAAGGCATGTCCTAATGGGAGTCGATGTATTCCCTGGTTGCGTTAACCTGGATCTGCATATTTACAAACAGTCATGGTTTAGTGTTAAAGCAAAAACAATAATAATAATAATAATAGTAATAATAATAATAATAATAATAATAATAATAATAATAACAATAATAAAGTGTCATGAATAAATAGTACACTGAATTCAAATCAACTTTGTATTTATCATATTATGTATCAAATTTTTAAAATAGACAAAAGGGACCAAATTTTGACTTTTTAAACAGTGTCCATATAAACAACCATATGCAGCCCATGCAGGCTCTTCAAAACTGATGTAGCCGTCACATAAACTCACACATAGTGCACTTATTCAAGTACCTATTCACATTAACTTGATCCTGTTAACCACAAGGCTAGAGATTTGTAAATTAGGTCCCTTGGTGATGGATTACTGAGTAGTGAGGTTAAGTGGAGTTTACTGAATAAGCCTCCACAAGGCTTAATGGGCATGAATGTTCTAGGCTGGAAAAGTTCCCAAACATCAACCGGTATTAGAGTGAAACTCCCTCAACTCTACCAACACAAACAGCATGCTTACAAGACATTTCCCTGTTTCTCAAACAAGTTTCTCAAGGCTTAAATACAGTTGAGTACAGAAGTTTGCAAAGCTTCAAGGCAAAACAAAGTCAAGTAACTAACAAGTAAGACACTTAGTATGGTTTCAAAGATGTTAGATGTTCCTTCATTATCACAAGCAATCAAAATCGTCAATTTGTTTTTGTTAAGATATTCATCCATCCATCCTTCCATTATCTATGTTATTTATCTTACACAGGGTCGTGGTGAGTTTGGAGCCTATCCAAGGGTACTCAGATCACAAGGCGGGGGACACCCTGGACTTAGTGCCAACCCATCGCAAGGGCACAATCTTTGGACTGGGGGAGGAAACTAAAGTACCTGGAGGAAACCCCTGAAACACGGGAAGAACATGCAAGTTCCGTGCACAAAGGGTGGAGATGGGTTCAAGGCAAGGGCGCAACTTGGTATGGACATTGCGGGGGTCCAAGTGCTTGGACATTGGGGAGGTCCAAGCGCTAAATCCCCCCCAGCCCCGCGCATTCAATCTTCCAAAATTTGATACTGAAAATTTGCATATTTAGAACATAGTTTTAGGATTACAGTTACTGTTTGAATTCACGTGGTTTCTGAGTGATAGAAGCTTCCACAGCATGGGGAAGCTGCTAAAATACATCACCGAACTTGTGTTGAGTGTGGGAGAAACCAAGTGTACAATTGGGGCGAGGGTGTATCACAGTTTCCGTAACAAACGTGAATATATTAAAAAAGAATAGACATAAATAAATAGATAAATAAAATAAATAGAATAGATGAAGAAAAGACAGATCTGTTGGCAGGGAGAATTAAAGCGGAACATATAGAAAATATTTTCTCCTGTATATTGGGGGGGACAGATTGGTATTTCCTCAACATTGGCCGGGGGGGGGGGGGGGGGGGGGGCGGAGTCCGTGGTTCAAGATGTGAGGCAAACATTAATTTTTTAAATCATAATTACAGAGTAAAAATAATAATGCATTAACAAATAAAGACCATGAGCAATTTAAAAGACATGCACATTTTAAATAATTCAGTTTCAAGATTCAAAGAAAATATAGCAGTTTCTTGATAAAAGTCTACACTAAGCCAAATGCATTCTGTAGTCAACAGCAACAATGTAAATGGTACACTTATAAAGGACTTTTATGCAAAGTGCTTTACACTGTGCCTCATTCACACACACCAATGGTAACAGAGCTGCCATGCAAGGCGTTAACTCGACATCGGGAGCAATTTGGGGTTTAGTGTCTTGCCCAAGGACACTTCGGCATGTGGAGTCATGTGGGCTGGGAATCAAACCGCCAACCCTACGATTAGTGGACAACCCGCTCAACCACCTAAGCCACAGCTGCCCAGTGTCTGAGCCAGTGGAGACAAGTGAGCATCTCTGGCCCAATTTATCAATTATCTTCAGCATGATATCAGCATGATAATGATCAGTAAATTATGTGAGCCAAGAACCCATGGAGATATAAATATTTCTCAGCTTAATATCCAACCTGTTGAAACATGTACTTGTAGCAGAATGAGCTTGCCAGGTCTTTTGATGTTTTACATAGTGAAAGCTGTATATTAAACTTAAAAGGTTACTTTAGTGTTCAGTAGCAATTGCTGTGTATTACATATATTTAAGTGCTGCTACAGTTTATGTGTAACACTATTTATGATGGAACATCTAAAAATACAAACTTTTAAGGAAATAAGAATTTCTGCTAGGTAATCGTGAGTGTTCTCAGTGACTGGCTTCCACAGAATTAATAGGCCATACAACACACTACAGTTGGTGTATTAGGCCCACTAATAGGTTTAAGAGTTACATTTTGGGTGGCACATACAGTGGTGTGAAAAAGTGTTTGCCCCCTTCCTCATTTCCTGTTCCTTTGCATGTTTGTCACACTTAAGTGTTTCGGAACATCAAACCAATTTAAACAATAGTCAAGGACAACACAAGTAAACACAAAATGCAATTTGTAAATGAAGGTGTTTATTATTAAAGGTGAA